>APFE031179608.1:1561-11650 GCA_000404065.3 Pinus taeda
AATTTCCCCTGCTAATTTGTAAAAGAAATACAAACCATACCCTTCTCCCTAAACACTAAAACTCAAACCCTAACCCTACCTCTCCATATGCCCATGTAAACACATGAATTTGATGATGCATATGCAATGATTTTGTTTGCAATGTTTTCCCTAAATTCCCTATTATCCCATTTTCCTTTCAAAAATGTCCCTCCCCTAACATTCCCCTCATGTTCTTTGTCCCCTTGAAGCAACAAAGAAATCAACATTTTTAAAGGCAGAAACAGCAGTACATTTTGTCCACTTTGCTCCTCAAACAATGTCAGAAACTGAAACCTATGAGCAGAGTAATGACCAGGCATCAAGTTCAGAGATTGGGGTATAAAGGAGGCCTCATAAGGGTGGAAAGGGTGGTCATCATAAGAGAGAGGAGCCCACTTCTTTGACAGATTTACAGGCTTGTCCTATGGCAGTCTCATGTTTCTGGTATATGAAAAAAGGAGAAAAAGGCCCGATCCCCTCCGTATTTTGGACGAGGCTTCCTTGAAGGAGCATAGTACTAAATAGCTCAGCCACAGCACAAATTTCAAAAAATTTTGAGCATTTTGGGTCATTTTTGGTATTTTTTGGCAATTTACAGGTTTTTGCTCATTAACGCGTCTCACCCCCGGTGAGACATGTCATCCCGGCACCTCCATTTGACAAAAACTCAGCATTTCCAGATTTTTCATGCAAAGTTACATATGCATATGGATGGACTTGAGATTTGGTCATTTTTTGGGCCTCCAAAAAGTCAAAAAACATGCAAACTTTGACTTTCTGCCACCTTTTTGAACTGCAGAAAGATGTCTTGGGAGAATTGAGTTTTGATAGGGAAAATGAACTCCAAATTCAGAAATTTTAGTTGGGTTGGAAAGTAGACTCACATACCTTTCCAACAAGCCTACTTTTGCCCAATTCGTCCACCTGCAAGTGCCCCAAACATGGATCCAAAGGCGCGCAACATGTCAGGCAGATGCGCGCGACATGTTGGGCAGTTTTCACAGGAAATTCATCTACAGCTCAGGAATTCGCCCAGCTTTGACCAGTTTTGACTTGGGATGGGATTTTTCACCCTCTTTGATGTAATTAATGTATTTTCATGTTGACATGACACTTATTTACCTATTCTATAAGATTCATTCATGAAATAACAAACATTTAATGACTGAATTGGTTTCCTAGCTTATAAAGGCAAGTTGTTTTGACTGCATAGATTTTAGTGCTCAGTTTAGAATTGGTTGAAACAGCTCCTAGGATAGTGAGTTCGACCCCTAGAGGCAGGGAAAGAGGTTAGATCATCTATATTATGTACTTTCTTACTCATTTTTATGGTTGGACTCTTGAGGGAGAAGCTATCATTGTATTATTTCACTGTCTCTCTGCAATTTTTGGCTAAGGAAGACCAGGGTTTTGCAGTCCTCTTTGGGATTCTTGTGGACTCATGTGTTGATGGTGTGTTTCTCAATGTTCTTGTAAGCTTTGTTATGTGATTCATTTCCTTTCTTTACTTCTGCACATTAAACAAATGAAGTGTTAAAGTAAGAATTCATGCTTTCCATGCTCTGCTTTTAAGTTTGTTTAATTTCAATGTTTTCTACTGTTTAAGGAGAATTCAAAGTTATTGTTTGCTCTCCTTAGCTCCTCACCTGTCATTCCTAATCATCCACCTCAATCAAAGGCATCAACACTGTCTCCTACCTCGCCCCAAGGAACCCCCTGCAGAAACTGTGTCCCATCCCCGCACCCAAAATTGCCCTCTCCTCAATTTGCCACCAAAAACCCTAAAAACCCCAAATTAACCCTTTTGATCTGTTTACTAGCCTAAAACCAGTGTTACCCTATTTTTCATCTCATCCATTGAAGATTTTATTGAGACTGACCAGAGAGAGCCTTCTCCTGCCCCGTAGGGCTAGCTACGAGGCTAAATGGTTTGATGTTGCCTTGAGGTTTGCCTTTCTCAGCCTGAGGTGAAATTTCAAGTGCTAACACTGTGGTTGACAATTGGGTTTCATAAATGTTTTGCCAATTCTGGTTATCTCTGCACTTGGCAATTTGGCACCTTGGTCAAGCAGAAATCCCAAGGGAAGAGGAGTCAATGGTTCAGTTGGTTTGAAATGCAGCATCTTATTTATTGATTCAGGGGTGATATAGAATAGAACTGTCCCAGAAGGAGACATCACTGCCCTTTATGTGGGCTCATAATTGGCATTGCATTGGTGAATGACTTCAGGAAAAACATTCACACAAGGTAGTACATGGGCATATTGGACTCCCAAATCCCAAAAATTTCAGTTTTGTTTCTATGGTTGTTCCTGATCTCACAAAAGGTCTGGAGATGAGATGTGTTACCCATTATGCCATTAATCTGGAAATCCTTGTCAGCTAGGGGTAACCACTCTAGTTCTTTATGTGGAGCATTGAGAGGAGCCACATTGAGGGCTACTGGGGCAGAGGTTGCCATCTTTATAAGTTCTCAGGTGTTTTTTGAGTGAGATGTGGACTTTTACAGTAGTCGTGGGCAAAAAATAGAGGCCCTGGGGCTTTTTCCAGAGAATTTGCAAATTAGAGCTTTGTTTTGACTCTGGTGGGTGGAATTTGAAGCAAAAGGATGAAGCTTGAAGGATTTATCTTGCAAGGGAGGAGTAGCAATGGTTTCAAGGCATTTCCTTTAGCAATTACTAACCAAACAAATCTTGAGATCTGCTAAAATTGGAGGGATTTTGCTGAGTGGGGCAGAATTGGTAGTTTGTATAGCAAAATGTGGGCAAACTAGTAGTTTCAGTGGGAAATTTTGGAAATGGAAGTCAATCAGGGAGCTTGGGAGCAAGACTTAGGTGAATTCTTGTTTTTCTCAACCCGTTGGGCGAATTGTACAGAGAGGTATGCAATGTGCAGGTTTTTGATGAACGAGTGGTCCTAGTGGGCTTGTGTGTAGCAGCAGGGTGAAATTTTGACAAGCTTCTAGGACTGCCCAGACAATTTTCACAGCGAAAAATCGAAATTGAGAGGGTTTATCACAGAATGACGGTAAATACCTGTTTTTTCACAGTGTACTGGAGCTACTGGCTGGTTGGGAGATGATTTGCAAAGTGGAGCACCGCGCTAAGGTGGTCGAGGTGGTGGACTGAAGGTTTGTTGGTGAAATCGTCATTGTTTGCATGCAAAAGCTCAGCAAAGTTACACAATGAAAATGGTAAAAAACAAACGTTTTGATGGGTTTTTTAACAAAAATCAGCTTTTTGGGGCTTTTTGGCGCTTTTTGTGATGACGTCATCATGACGTAGATTTTTTGTCGTGTAGCGGGGGTACGGAAGGTGACGTGGCGGATGATTTGGCGTTGAGTTGGCAATGGTGACGTGGTGCTGATGTGGTTGTGACGTCATCGGATGACGTCAGTAGCAGGGAGCGAGGGCGGTAACTGGTTTCATCGCACCACTTTTGGGGTGGCAACAGTATTGAGCAAGGGGGTCGCGATACACGTGGGTGAGCGACGTGTGTCCTCGGTACGGCGGCAAAACCTCCATTTTACCAAGACATATCTTTCGGACGCTGGGGGCATCACGATACGATTCCACACCATCAGATCTGAGGGCCCCAATCCAACGGTCGACAGTGATTGGTAAGTTGTGGGGGCGTGGCATGGGGACCCACTTTAATTTTTTGCGATTTTGTAAGGTTTTTTAGTGTATTTTGGACATTGGAAAAGTGGGTTTTTGGGGAAAAAATGCGGATTTCGGCTATTTTATTTAGCCATAGGCCAAACAAGTCCCAATGGGCACATGGAGGGTTTTTATTGGCCCTGGGTGGACCAATAACTCCTTAGAAAAATTTAAAATATGGCTATAGTTAGCCAAGGGTCGGGATATTAGATTTTTTAGTGATTTTTGTGTTTTTATACATAGTAAAGGGGGGGAATATACATAGGAGCTATATAATAAAGTTAGTAGGTTAATATGATTATGTGGGATGGGTTTGTATGGTTTAGGCTAAGTTTATAGAGTGACAACTTAGGCAAGGGGGGAATGAAAGGATGCCAAGTGGTGAAGTTTAGGAAACTTTGGTAAGATAGAATAAAGACTTTTTACACAAGAAATGTGGCTTGTTTTGCCTAGGTAAAACATCTTTTCACTTTGTTTTGCTATGGGATGAAGTGGACTAAAGGTAATGAGTAGATCTCATTGCCCTTTGGGGGGAATGTTAGTAAGTGTTTCTTGGGAAAATGGGGAGGGGAATTAGTCATGCCATTTGTTGTGTAGCCACCTTGCCATGGTACTTTATGATTTTTTGAGATGGAAACTTGTTCCAAAGGAGAAAATTGCTCACAAACCATGCTTCTATACCATAAAATTGCCTACCCAACCTAGTATACCTAACATTTTCTCTTCATTTTTATTGGGTGCATTTGAACTAGCAAACCCAGATTCTTCTCTTTTCTTTTAGTTGCCCTCCTATCTAAGTCTACCCTTATTTCTTCGAGGGCTCAGATTAAGCAGTTGAGACCCTTTGCTTCTCTACCTGACTACTTGCCTTCCAAGCTTGAAATGTTTGTGCAAACCTTTATTCTCTATTCTAAGACAAGTAAATTTAAACATGATCTAGCCAGGATTAGGCTGTTTGGCTAATCATCAATTGTGGCAAGAGTTAACCACCTATACATGGTGAAAATTGATCAAAACATGGAATCTTTTCAACATGAAAAGAATGAACATTTTTGGCACTTCCCCAGTCAATCATGAAACATGAAACCTATTGGTATAGGAAGCTAACGATGTGTTTCCCGCATTAAGGTAGAATTGTCATCATTGACCAGCTTTCATTTCCCGGTCCAAATATGGCTTCTAGTCAACCATCTTCCCTAAGTGGTCCTTTTGTCCCAATGGTATCATCCCCGCCACGAGTTAATTATGTGGCAACCTATTCCATACCTACATCAACTGACGATCAATTCAGTGATTTTGTACACCGTGTACTGGGGGCATTGGAGCCAAATCTCTCCTTCATGACCTCTTATGGATTGTGATATAGGGATTATGAGGACATTTCCTGGTCTTGTGTCAACCTCATTAAAAAAAGAAACAAGGAATACGAGGATGGTTCTTTTACTATGTCAGCCTCGGTAAAAAATGAAACAATTCCCATGAGGATAGTTCCTAGTCTTGTGTTAACCTCGTTAAAAAATGAAACAAGGAATCTGAGTAGATTTCCTTGTCTTGTGTCAAGCTCATTAAAAAATGAAATGAGGTCCCAAGTTCCAAGTCAAGTCTTTAATTAGATCTCGTAAAATCCCAGTCGAGTCTTTCACTTGATCTCATAAAAGAACCTTCATTCCATCCACCTGATAGCCACAAGTAGTCTACTTAAGTGAATGTAGTGAAACTTGGGGGCCATGCACCTAATGGTAAAGTTAAGTTTCCCTGTAGGTTATGTGAAGGGAATCATCCCATTCACCTTTGTCCCTATCTAGATGAAGCCAGAAAGGTGTTGGATAACCATCCTGCTTCACTACAGTGACTTCCATCTGGTTACAGATGACTCTCCCTTTCATCATGCTGGGGGCATGTAAACCAATCTCAAGCATAGTTCTTCATTCCAAACTTGTTTAAACATGAAACCGAATCCAAACATAGTTCCCTATGGTTCAAGCTTCTGTAAAAATGAACCTATTTCCATTTTAATCCTTGTGATTACCATTCTATTAGCCTTTTATATCAGATGAGCCTTGGTTGTTTTATTCCATCACCACCATCTCTTTGGCTAATCATATGTGTTTTCACTTGGTTGTTTTACCTTTTTTGAGGAACAGTTGCAATGAGTGGTCTTATTAGCTAGCCTCTTCACATGAATCAACATGTTTTGAGAAGTTCCAACATCACCAGAACCAGTTGCTACCCTAGGCACCACTCATTCCTCATAGTGAAGTCCTCTTTAAGCTCTTTTCAAACTCTCTATATATGAAAAAATTTCGGAGCGCTTGTCTTTTCCAACTCGTTAAATGATTGGAAACAATATCTCTCCTATATTATTTTATGCTTTTTCAGACTTGAGAGATTAGTTTACGAAAAATAACTTGTGGAGTTTCCTTTTCGTCCTTTTTCAAACTCTCTAAACATGAAAAGGATCAAGTTATCTTTGTCATTAAACTCATTAAAAACATCAAATAGCAACAAACTTGTCCATCTAGAAAAGACCGAGTTTCACCTTCGCTAGACTCGTTAAAACATCAAATAGTGATGGATTCACCCAAAGGTTGAAATTATATAATAAGCATATTTTATCCTTCTCAAGCTTGATTAAAAATAAAGAGGTATTGGTCAGCAATGACTGGGGAAAAATGGAAAAAGAGGAAAACACTTTATGGTAGCATGTCGCTCTTGAACATGACACTTTCACCTCATCACCATGACTATGTGGGTTGGGTCATTCAGCTTGATGGTTATCACACTGTTGGTCTATCATACCATCCATTACTTTGTTTTGGGTCAATGCTACCATCATCTAGTGTCGCCGACATGTTCAAGCAGAAAGTCATTCAGTTTCCAAAACTCATCTTTTGCAATACTGCAAACCTTCATTTTCATGAACCACCATTCCTGAAACCTTGTGGGGCATCAGTCTATTTTTCTCTCCAAATGATTTTAACCCCCTCGCATTTTGTTCGTTTGATTGGGAACATCAGGCCCTTTTGCGACGAGTCACTTCTTGTAGACATTAGCACATCATCCAAGAGTTGACTTAGAACAAACCCCCCAATACCTTGAGGCTTCATACACAATGGTAGGTTCTCTGCTTCTGGCGATAACGTTGACATCACTGGGCCTTTCAACTGAAAGAATTTTGTATGGTGTTCGACAATAAATAATTTATTCACACCCATGCAAAATTACTAAAGACTTGAGGGTCATTATCATATCGGTGATCCTCTTGCGTCTATTAACAACCTTACATTATTGGCTGGTAATCAGACGATGTCTTTCCCATGTTGACTTCCAAAATCATCTATTCACATGGTTAAACCTTGGTACTGAGCGAAAGATTGAACAAGATGAAGACCTCAGATCTAGTTCATCCCACCGGGATGCGATGTTTTTCATGATACTAAATCAAATGTACAATGGCCTTAATCATGGTCATCATTCATGGGTCTATATGTAAGATGACTAATTTGTACATGTATTGAAATTTTAGCTAAGCATGGGTATGTCTTCTCTCAACAAGTTCATGAGAAAAATCAAATTATCATGATATATGTATTGTAATTGATGCAAGTCACCTTCCACTTCGAAACCTCCTCTAAACATGATAAAGCATTTCACTCGACATACATATTTATGACTTCATGCTTTAGGGGGAAATTGTTACAGATCCATTTGGGCACATCAACACCAACCTATAGATTGGTACTATTAAGTCACATCAAACCCTAATTCAATTGCTACATTCCCTAAAGAAGTCAACCATCAGAATGCCTATCTTCCCAAGAAGTTTCATGACTAAAATCATCCAAAAACTGCCTCTAGGAAGATCAGCGCAGGTAGGCCTTCATTAGGGTGCACTGCAATGCAAACCATACACTGATAGGGTGCTATGAAACAAACTTAGTCCCTCTTTGGCCTACGCTAGGAGAATTTGAGCGAATTTCCATGAGGGTTTGAAAGATTCATTATCCATTGGATGCCTCTAGAAGTTTCTCAAGGCTATCTACTCCTTTGAACTTGCATTTGTATAAGGAAAGGAGTTAAGAAACATCAATCCCTATATCCCTTCCTCCATGGAACTAAATCCTAAGTTTGGGAGGGCATTCATTATCACCATTTATTGCATAACTTCCTTCATTCACCAATAAAAAGACCATTGATCTAAGTGATCAGGCTCTGGAAATTATTGAATTATAGGGAGATGTTGTTAGTATGAGACTTTAGTTGATTTCAAGTATTGTAATGATGTCAGAATGTCTTGTTTGTTATGAGGAGAGGATGGGATTGAACTGGAGGATTGATGCTAAATCGAGAAATGGGTTATAACTCTTCCTTTTACTAGTAAAGTGTTCAAATCTTTTTCCATATGCTTGTGTTATTCATTTATGCTTTCATATGTGTATCATGTACTTGATTCCATGCTATGTTTAATCAATAGATCATTATCATATGCTTTGATCGGTTTTTGTCTTGTGTCTGTGTGCAGGTAATTTTCAAGTAGATTAAATATGGAAAGGAGTGACAGAATTGGTCAAGGGAGATAAGGAGTAAGCAAAAGCTTCAGGTAGGCTTCTTTACTATCTTATTTAATCTATTGGTTATAGAAAAAGTAGAGAATGCTTTGCATTATTGTTCTAGACTTAGCTACAAGTTTGGGCGTTTATTTGTAGACACTAATACTTTCCAAAAAACCCATCAATTTGGCCTCAAAACATGTTGTTTCAGGAAAACGTACAAGATGTACTAGAAACCTACATGATGATCCTATAGGAATTACAAGAAACCTACAGGATACAATCAAGAGCTAATTGTGAGGTGTTGGAGGTGTTGGGAATCTTGGGAAAGGTGTATGATGAGTGGAATGGGGTGTTAAAAGGTCTAGAAGCACTCAAGAGTCAATATCCAAGATAAGAGATGGCTAGATTTTCTCAATGTAACTAGGGGAATTTCAATGAAAATGATTAAAAAAATACTAGTGAGGGTGATAGTGGAACAAGAGATGGCTAAGGTGGATGAAGTGGAAGGTGGCTGCTGGTGATGAAGTTTGGGTCTACTCCTGAAGTAACTGCTTCACTTAAAACATGTGTGTCTTCCAAGAATTATGCAACAAGATACATTTTCATAAACTAGAAAAGCATGAAACAATTGCCTATATTATGCATGAATAAAGTTGCTAAAGGGAATGAAAGCATGAATGAGATCTTATTGCAGAAATGGAGATGGAAAAAGATGACACTAAAATCTGCCTTGCAACATGAACCAAATATTGAATCAAAGACAACAAACTCAAAAGCTCATGCAAGAACTAGGAATCTGTATTTTTGGGGTTGTTGAAGGGTCCCTTCCTCAAGCCATGGTCCCAGAGGGAGGAAGTGAGGCCGAGACACTTGATGACAACCTTATGGTGATCCTTTTTCTCCTTGATAACCTGCTACTTGAAATAAGGCAAAAATGGAAGCAAACTATCACATAACCACTCTAATCTAAATTGTTGTAACGGAAATGAATCTACTAAGCAAATAAACAAATAAACTATGAATCTATACTAGCATAGATGTACAATCAAGAGGAGCCTTGGCTACTAGGGTTGGGCCCTAACCCAAGAGCTTTATCCCTCTGAGTTAACTCAGTGTTGGCTCAAAAAAAACTCATTCTTATTACCAAAACAATGGATTACATCAAAAATTGTCACAAGTATTGCAGCTCGAAAATTGAGTAGATTATTACAATCAAAAGTCTGAATCCTCCTAAGGTCATAGGCCTCTCTACTTATACACTCGAAGTCTCCAATGAATTCCTTAAAATTAGGGAGGCTTGCTTCCCAAACTCGAGATAAAATGGTGCTTTGTCTTTCACTTGCTTGGATGCCTTCTAGTCCTCATTATTTGGTTGTTTGCACTCCAAGCTGATAGAGGAATATTCAAATGGAGGGGGTAGTAAATGAGGAGGATTTACCTCCTATAATTCCTCTCCCTTGTCCCACTCAAGTTTTGACCATGGTCTTTGCCAAAATTCCTTGCTTTTATCCTTTAATCCTGCATTAAATGCACATTAGTGTTGCGGGATTTTATCCCCTAAGGTTCTTGGGTGGAACCCTAGCAGACTGAAATTTGTCCAAATCAAGAAACATGCACACACACAGCCATTATGCTAGAAAAAGCTATTTCTAAGGTGAGAAGGACGTACCTCAGGTCTTACGTTTGGGTAGTTCCTCAAGGGTGCAAACCCTTCTTCATGTCCCTTCCGCTCCTTTGCCCTGCTAAAACAACAATTCCAAGGAATGCAGCAATATATGGACAAAGATTCACATGAAAATCATCTTTATGTTATACAAGAAAGGAGTTAGTTATAAACTTTTAGACATCCATTCATA
>APFE031179626.1:0-10403 GCA_000404065.3 Pinus taeda
GGAAAACTTGTAAAGGTGGTGTGCTGGAAATGTGGAAAGGAAGGGCACTACAAAAGGGACTGTAAATCTAAAGCTCCTGACAAAGGAAAGGGATCTGATGAGGCTCCTCTGCAGAGGCGAAAACCACCTCAGATGAAGGTGGGGATGTGTACTTGGCTTCTTCAAGTACACATGTAGATCATGAGGCATGGTTGATTGACTCAAGGGCATCCTTTCACTTCACTCCCCATAGAGAGTGGTTCTACAAGTATGAGAAATATGATGGTGGTGATGTCTTCTTGGGGGATGACAGGAAGGCTAGAATCATTGGTCATGGAAAAGTAAAGTTGAAGTTGCAAGGTGGAAGGGTCAGAACGCTCCAAGGTGTTCTAGATATTCCTGCATTGGCTAGAAATCTAATTTTTGTTAGCAAGCTTGATGATGCAGGCGTAAAAACAGTGTTCGAGAAGGATACTTGCAAGATGGTTCGGGGAGCACAGTTATTGATGCAGGGAGTTCAGATTGGAACTCTCTACAAGCTGCAAGGTAGCACTGTTATTGATGGGTGCAATAGTTTTGTGGTTCTTGAAAGTGGAGAAGAAAATCTAGTTGTCCCTGGAGAGAAGACCTTGTTGTGGCATCAAAGGCTTGGACATATTGGAGAAAAGGGCCTTCGGATACTTCATGCTAAAGGTATGAGTAATAGCTCTATGAATTTTGATTTCTGTGAAAATTCTGTATATGGGAAACAGAATTGGGTTAGTTTCCCCTCTGGTAGTAAGAGGGTGAAATAGATATTAGAACTTGTGCACAATGATGTGTTTGGACCTGTGAAGGTTCCATCACTGGGTAAGTCTATGTACTATGTATCATTTATAGGTGATTTTTCAAGGAATACATCGATATATTTCCTTAAGAATAAATTTGAAGTATTTGACAGGTTTAAATAATTTAAGGCTCTGGTGGAAAACCAGATAGAGAAGAAGATAGAGGTGCTGATGACAGATAACGATGGAGAGTTTTGCAGTAAGGAATTTGAAGAATTCTATAAGAAGTGTGGTATAGCATGGCAGAAGACTACTCCATATACACCCCAGCAAAATGGAGTTGCAGAAAGAATGAATAAGATGATGATGGAAAGGGCAAGAAGCATGCTCAGTGGTGCTAGGTTAGGACAAGAATTTTGGGCAGAGGCGGTGGATACTGCATGTTACCTGGTCAACAGGTCACCTTCATCAACGTTGGAGGATAAGACTCCAAAAGAGGTATGGATTGGTAAGAAACCCTCTCTTTCACATCTGAGGGTATTTGGATGTGATACATATGTACATGTTCCAAAGGAGAAACAAAACAAGTTGGATAGTAAATCTGAAAAGTGCATATTTATTGGGTATAAGGATGGTTTAAAGGTTATAAGCTTTGGAATCCAGTCACACATAAGGTTGTGTACAACTGAGATGTGGTGTTCAGAGAGGTGAAATATGTTATTAAACATGAAATCCAACGAAAGGAACCTGAGAAGATGGAGTTTGAGCTAAAGGAGAAAGAATCAGAATCTACAAAAGAGGAGGAATCAAAAGATGAAGAGCCACAAACTCCGGCTGTGAGAAGATCAGTTCAAGGAAGAAGGCAACCTGAAAGGTATAGTCCATTTGCTTTCTGTTCAAATTTTTCTCTATCTATTACTGACAATGATCCTAGAACTATGAAGGAAGTAGTAGATTAAGAGGATGGAAAACTCTGTAAAGAGGCCATGGTTGATGAAATGACATCTTTGAACAAAAATGAGGCTGGGGATCTGGTGGAATTGCCGGTTGGAATGAGACCCATTGGCAGCAAATGGGTGTTCAAAAATAAGACAAATGCAGAAGGAAAAGTGGAGAAATACAAATCTCGATTGGTAGCAAAAGGTTATTACCAGGTGTTGGGAATTGATTTTGGTGATATTTTTTCTCCTATTGCCAAGGTAACTTCTATTATATTACTTTTATCTGTTCCTACTACTTTTTCTTTTGAGGTAGAACATATGGATGTGAATACATCATTTCTTCACGGGGATCGGGAAGAGGAAATCTACATGAAGCAACCTGAAGGCTTTGCAGCAAAGGGTAAGAAAGAACCGGTATGCAAGTTAAAGAAGTCTCTGTATGGGTTAAAACAATCACCAAGGATGCGGTATCAGAAATTTGATACATTTATACGAGGACTTGGCTTCACCAGAAGCAAAGCAGATCACTGTGTGTATTTTAAATTAATTGGTGACCGTGTTATTTATCTGATCTTGTATGTGGATGATATGTTGCTGGTTAGAAATGACAAAGAAATTATCCAGTATTTAAAGACCCAATTTTCCTCCAAATTCGACATGAAAGATCTTGGTGTTGAACACTATATTTTGGGCATGGAAATTAAAAGAGATCAAGCAAAGAGGAAGCTTTGGTGAAAGGAGAGGAAGTGTGTCGAGACAATACTACAGAGGTTTAATATGCAGGATAGTAAACCGGTGAAGGTTCCTATTCCTGTAGGTGTGAGGTTATCTACTGAACAATGTCCCAAGACACAAGAAGAGGAAGAGGACATGTCCCGTGTTCCATATGAAAGTGCAGGCGGTACCCTGATGTATGTAATGGTTTGTACTAGACCAAACATTGCACATGCAGTGGGAGTATTGAGAAAATTTATGCCAAAACTAGGAAAGGAGCATTGGACAACAATGAAACAGGTTTTCAGGTATTTGCGTGGCACTAGTGATTATGGTCTATGCTATCAAGGAAGACCATGATAGGATAGAGTGTTGGATATTTGTGGCTTTGTTGATGTAGATTGGGCTAGAGATGTGGATCAGAGAAGATCTACAAGTGGGTATGTGTTTAACCTATTTGGAGGTGCAGTTAGTTGGATGAATAAGAAACAATCCGTAGTGGCACTATCAACTACAGAGGCAAAATACATGGCAACCACTCATGCAAGCATGGAAGCAGTTTGGTTGTAGAGATTGTGTTCAAGTGTGGGATTAGTACAGGAAGCTATAAGGATATACTATGACATCCAAAGTGCAATTTTCTTGGCAAAGAACCCTGCATATCATTCAAAAACAAAGCACATTGATGTTGAGTATCACTTTGTGAGGGATTTGATAGAAGACAAAAAGGTGTTGCTCGTAAAGGTGGACAATTTGAAGAATACTGTAGATGCATTGACAAAATCTGTGAGCTCTGAGAAGTTCTCTTTGTGTAGAGAGACAATGGGCATTTCAGAGCTGGGAAAATGACTAAGCTCTCTTGTGGCCCCCTGTGGAAAGAAAACAACAAGTGAAAGAATGTTGGGTTGTGTTATATTCTTTCCACGTAGTTAACAGGGGGTTTGAAGGGCACCCATAACCCCACTTTATGGGGTCGAAGGCAGCACCCCAGAAAATTTTGGTTTTGGACCTTACATTAGGTTTGGCGGACCCACCTATGGTTTTTTGTATAATTTATGCACATGTTTTTTTTTACGCGATGGTTTCCGTTCATGGTATTGGGCGCGATGGTTTTCGGTCCATTGTATAAATACGTATTGTAACATTGAAAGGAACATAATGAAAAATCAAGCTGGTAGTCCTGGTTTTGGGGTCCAGGGGAAAATCTTTGTGTATATGTGTTTTATGTGTTATGATCTAGAATTGTTTATTTTCTATGTTTTAGAATTCCTATGCAGGTAATTTCTATATGGGGTTAAAACCTACAAAAATAAATTAGTTTTCATACTTGATTTTCATTGAAAAGACAAAAAGACAACAACAGAATTATTTCAGTCCCTTTACTTGCACATTAGAGATGATTGATGCTTCTTACTTCCATGCTTAGATAGTAGCATTTGGTTCATGTTAATTTAGCATTATTACAAAGCATAGGTTCTTGCTATTAAATTAAGAAATGCTGTGATTTAGCATTCAATTTTGATATTTTTCATTATTGTAGTAGAGTAGCTCTCCCTTAGAGTAGATTTCCCTTTCTTCCATCAAGAAACAAAGATTCTTATGATTCCATAGAAGTCTGGCTTGAAAACCCAAATGGTTTCTCGTGAGTTAAACTGTGAGAAAATGCAAAACCATCACTTTTACTTGTGTTTACAGCACTGACACCTCCAAGTTTGTACGAACCCTGGGTTGACAAAGAAAGTCTGGTAGCCCAGGAGTTGCAATATTCTTGCTACAATATTGGCGCCATTTCTGGGGAGGTGTTTGAGTAATATGTGAATATTGCTTCTTTATTCTATTTCTTGTCTCTAATATTCTTCCATTAGTTTATTTATGAAAAAGTATTTTAGTTGCTTCCTTTTTCATTCTACATTTTTTTCTTTCCTTTCCACTTTTGCAAGCAAGATTTCAAATTCAGCAAGTAGTTTTTCACTTAATGAGTAGTTTTCATTTAATCAGCAATTATATTCTGCAAAGTACTTTCCAAGTTTGAAAAAAAATACACAAAACCAACCCAAAAAGATTTCCTTTCATGCCTCATAGGAATAGGGATAACTTAGGGAATTTTTTGCCAAATACCCAACAGCCAACGTTCCCTCTTCTTCGGTAGCTGTGAACTGGAGGAACCCGTAGGTGAGCAACCTAACATATTTGAAGAACCTACAGGGGAAGAAGAAGAAGAAGAACCCATTCCCATTGAAAGAATGGCTGAAAACAAAAATGATAGAGGGAATAGAGAGAGAGTGTAGGGTGCCTTTCCCATTAGGGAAACCAATGGGGACACTAAGATGAAAAATATAAGTCCCTCTTCCCTACCTCATTTACATGGCTTGACCACAGAAGACCCTGACACTTTCCTATTTGAGTTTTCTATTATATGCTGAACCTATGACTATACAGATAATGAGAAGAAATTAAAATGATCTCCATCTATTGTCAAGGATGCAACATTGCGCTAGCTCATGGGTTTACCTAGGGATAGCATCACAACTTGGGCTCAGATGCAGCAAGCCTTTAACAACAAGTATCGAGACTATTTCCGGTCAAACGATACTAAAGAGAAAAATTTTAGGATGACCATAGGCAATGATGAATCCCTAGAGGATTACGAAGAAAGGTTCTAGCTTAGTTACAAAAGAGCTAGGTGCACACTTGACCTTGAGTCACTAAAGCTGGTCCTACTTAGGGGAGTAAGGGAAGATCTTCTAGATACCCTACACTTGTGAGCATGAGGAGATATCTACCAATTACGCTATGAGGATATCAAGACTATCTTTAGAAACCATTCTAGGGTAGCTAAGAAAAAGGGTAGGGGTAGTCAACCTATGGTCAGTACATCCTCTTCCAACTCATCCATCAAGGGTGAAATTGGAAACATGCTGGAAGATTTCAAAAGTGAGATGTTGCAAACCCTTGCCTTGCAAATGGACACTATGCACATTAAGAGAAAGAAGGAGGAAGCAAAGAGAGCCTTGGCCATTTTTTTTCCTGGATTCACTAGGAGGCCCCCTAGGAATGAATGTCCATTGAATTCTATTGAAATTTGCTCAGTCTATGAAGATAAGCACTCCACAAACAAGGGCCCTTCTTTTCCTGTAGTCAAAGTTGTATCTCAAGGAGCTAAAGGGGTCCTTGAGTAGCTCTGCTACATAAACCAAAGGAGACCTCATGGGCCTAGACCATACCACTAGGGCATGCAAGGTTCATCCCATGCATATTACAGCCCCAACCAAACCACAACCATACCTTCTTGGGGACCCCCTCCTTATGATTCCTGGTCTACAACCCCTCCTTGGTCCTTTGCATCTCATTATCGCTCCCAACTAGCTAGCCAGTCATTTAAACCATATACACTGCCACGACCTCAGTGGAATGCACTGCCCAAGGGGTGGAGACCCCAATACAAACCCGAACAAAAACTAAACCCGAACAATAGACAGGCTAAACAAGTATACAGTGGAGAGACATCTTATCCAACTTATGTTGTGGAAATCCAGGAGATTAACCTGAGATTTGGCAGAGTTGTCTCAAATAACCAACCTCCATCTCCACCTAGGGAGGTTGAGGAAGAAAGAGAGGAAATAATTCTTAAGGTGAATCCACCCTTTCTTGAGAGATTAACCCAACCACTCTAGCCTAACCTAGAAGATACTGAACTTCTCGAAGAATTGAAAAATCTATGTGTAAAGATTCCACTTCTCCAAGCAATAAAAAATGTTCCTATTTACAATAAGTTGATTAAGGAGAAGTGCTTCAAGAATCCAGTTAGGCGAAGAAGGGATGCCCCTACCATTAATGTCATTGGAAAACTGTCTGACTTAATGCTAGGGCAGGGGGCAGGTAATCTGTGGAAATTATTTGGACCCTGGAAGCCCTGTAATAGATGTGCACATCAATGGCACCATTTTCGACACACTTTGATCGATCTTGCAGATACCATTAATGTGATGACCAAGGACACCATGCTCAAGCTCAACCTCCAAGGTTCATTGAGGAAGACCACAACAATTCTGCAACTTGTAGACCGCTCCACAGTGACCTCTGAGGGGATTATGGAGGATGTGATTGTCTCCATTGGCTCTTGGGAGTACCCTGCAGATTTCCTAGTTCGCTAGCCTAAGGATAAGCTTACTCGTTACCCTCTCATCCTTGGGAGACCCTGGTTGGCCACTGTCGATGCTTACATTAGCTACAAAGCTGGGAATATGACCATCAAGATTGGGCATATGTCCAAGCAGTTAGTCTTATACCCTCCTACTCAGACATCTCTAGAGCATGATTTACCTTTATGGTTGGAGGAGGAGGAAGAAGATGAATTTTATTCTGCCCAACTTTATACTTTAGAAACAACCATGGGAGGAGGACAACAGGATCAAGATGATTTGATTGAACACCTACTCCAAAGTCCAACTCCCAGTACATTGCCCTTGGAAGATGTAGTAAAGGAAACTCAGAACAATCATGACCTATGCTTGGCCGATTCCAACCCCTTCGGTGTCAAAACCATAAAATTTGGCCTTGAGAGAACCTTTAAAAGAAATCCATCTCTTTCTTCTTTGCAAGAAGAGAAGTTATGCAACATGCTAAAGGAACATCTAGATGCCTTCACTTTGAGTTGCAAAGAAATGAAGGGAGTACACCCCTCAGTGTGTACTCACCACATATACATCAAAGAGGGTTGCAAGCTAGTCCAGCAGCCCGAAAGGAGGATGAATCCAACTCTTGAATATATAGTCAAAGAAGAACTACAAAAACTGCTAAATGTAGGATTCATTTACCCTATCTCTGATAGTGAGTGGGTCTCTCCTTTACTGTTAGTTCCAAAGAAAAATGTTAAGTGGAGGATTTGTCTCGATTATAGGGAGTTGAAAAAATCCACAAAGAAGGACCATTTCCCTCTACCCTTCACTGACCAAGTGCTATATGGTCTGGAAGGGAAAAAGTTTTTCTCTTTCCTAGATGGATTCAGCGAGTACAGCCAAATCCATATCAGCCTGGAAGACCAGGATAAAACCACCTTCACTTGTCCTTGGGGTACTTTTGCCTATAGGGTCCTTCCTTTCGGCCTATGCATTTCTCCTACCACTTTCCAAACAGTAGTCCTGTGTATTTTCACCGAGTTAGTCCATGATGCTGTGGAAATTTATATGGATGATTTTACACCTTATGGTTGTGATTTTCAAGAGGCTTTGTCCAACCTAGGCAAAGTACTACACAAATGCATTGAAATGAACCTGTCTCTCATTCTCAAAAATGTGAATTCTTGATGACTGCAGGGATCGTGTTAGGTCATTGAATATCTTAGAAAGGACTGTAGGTGGACCCAAACAAAATAGCTATCATCCAAAGGGTCCCACCTCCTCAAAAGCGGAGAGATGTTAAAATTTTCCTAAGGTTAGCTGGATACCACCGAAGGTTCATAAAGGAGTTTAGGAAGTTGGCCTCTCCTTTATTTGGTTTGTTGGCCAAGGACACTAAGTTTATATGGTCAAAAAGCTGTCAAGTGGCCTTAGACACCCTAAAGAACAAGTTAACCACTACACCAATTCTCTGAGGCCCAAATTGGGCCCTTCCTTTTCATATTCATGTTGATGCCTCACTCAAAGCCATAGGAGTAGCCCTAGGTCAGATAGATGAAAAATTGCCTTATGCTATCTACTTTATCAGTAAGAATCTGTCAAAGGTTGAACTAGATTACAAAGTGACCGAAAATGAACTCCTAGTTGTTATCCATTCATTGAACAAATTTAGGCATTATATTCTGGGCTATCAAACATTTATGCATACTAACCATGTTGCAATAAAATATTTAATGAATAAACCAGATGTGAATGCTCGGATTATAAGATGGTTACTTTTATTATAGCAATTTCATCTAACTATTGTTGATAAGCAGGGTAAGGAAAATGTTGATGTAGACTTTTTGTCCAGATTAAATTTACTTGCAGGTGAAGAAGGAATGGTTTATGACCAGTTACCTGATGAGCACTTATTTGTTATTTTAGTTCTTTCTCCATGGTTTTCTGATATAGAAAACTATTTGGTATCTGCACAGTTCCCACCGAAATTGTCCTCCAAATAGAAAAGCAAGATAGTAAGGAAGAGCACACCCTTCACTTGGATTGGGGGAAATCTCTTCAAACTTGGCCTGGATCAAATCTTGAGAAGGTGTGTTAGGGAGGAGGAAGTCTTTGACGTCTTTCTGACTTGTCATGACAGGCCTTGTGGAGGTCACTTTGTAGCAAAAATGACAAGATTCAAAGTGTTAAAAGCAGGCTATTATTGGCCCATTCTTCATCAAGATGTGAAAAGATATACTAGTCAGTGTGATCAATGTCAAAGGATGGGAAGGCCTACTCCAAGAGATGAAATGCCTCTTCAGCCTCAGGTGACTTTCAAGCCATTTGACAAGTGGAGCATGGACTTCATTGGACCTATTGACCCTCCTTCCAAACAAAATAAGTACATCATTGTGTGCACTGACTATCTAACTAAGTGGGCTGAAACCAAGGAAATTAAGGCAACAACAAAAGAGAAGGTAGCTAGTCACAAACCCAGGCAACCAGTTTACCTCCAACATGATTGAAGACTTGCTCATCCAACACAAGATCAAGCATAGAACCTCCACTCCCTATCATCCGCAAGCTAATGGACAAGTAGAGGTGACTAATAGAGTGTTGGAGGGCATATTGACCAAAGTGGTAAGCAACAACAAGAAGGATTGGGTAGATATACTAGGTTAGGCCACCTGGGCCTATAATACCACTTGGAAGACTACCACTGGATTCACACCCTATGAGCTAGTCTATGGGAAAAAAGCCTTGTTTTCCATTGAATTTGAGTATAACACATTAAGGATGGTAGCCTAACTAGATCTAGATCTCAGTAGTGCGCAAAAAGAGAGATTGCTCCAATTGAACGGTTTGGATGAGTTCAGAATGTAGGCCCTCCCACATACTGAGGTAATTCAACTTCAAAGGAAGACCTGACATGATAATAACATCAATGAAAATCAATTTCAAGAAGGTGATTGGGATTTATTATATGGTTCTAGGTATAAAGACTTCAAGGGAAAGTTAAGGACAAGATGTCTAGGAACTTTTGTTGTAGAAACATGCCATGATAATGGTTCAATACAGATCAGAACCATAGATGAATATGCCATTCCTTTGCTTGTTAATGGACAACGACTAAAAATTTATAAGAGACCATTGTCAAAATAATAACTCATTGATGATATAAATAAAATGGTGATGGTAGTGGAGAAAGTTTCAACTCCTACCTCATCAAATTATTGAGAGAAAAAAGAAAAAGAATAAGGACTCAGGTGAAAACCTCCATGAGGCGCCTGAGTCCCACTATCGGGTTGAAAACCTCTTGGGGCAGCCCAATGGTGTCAATATATATATATAAAAAATAGAATAAATGAGAATGAAAATATCCCTAGGTGAAAACCTCTCAGAGGAAGCCTAGTTGTTTTAAAAAAAACAGAGAAAAAAAGAAAAAAGAAAAGAGAAAAATCATGAAAATTTCTATTTTGCAAGTCAGCAAGAAGGACGATCAGAGAGCAAAGGAGGATTAACAAGAGACCTATTTCACTCACATTTTATTTTTCCACTCATTTTCATTCATCACTATACCATTTCTTTCATTTTTTCCACTCCTTTCCTTCAGTTTACAAGGGGACTGTATTTTCTACAGGATCCCCTGTAAACCTACAGGATCCCCTGAAAAGCTACAGGATGATCCTGTAGGAATCACAGTGACCCACAAATCCTACATGAAGCGACCTTAAAGGAAAAAATGACCTACTATGTCAATAAAATAACACCCCTACATCATCATTCCATGACCATACCTATGTCCACCTTCAACACCCTTGTATTCACCCTTAAAAAATATATATCAGTTTCAAAACATTTCACAGTCTTCGAGAAAGAAGGAAACAGAGAGCAATAGGGAG
>APFE031179629.1:0-40325 GCA_000404065.3 Pinus taeda
TGATCTATTTGATCTGCAGGCATCTCATATAAGGCCTGATATCCGGGTGCAGGGTGCCAAATAATTGGATTGCGAAATCGATACCCCAACCAGGATGGCCCTGCTCGTAGAATCCGTTCCCCATAGAGGCTCAATCGGTTGGCATCCAGCTCAAAATTCTCATATTTGAAGGGTTCCCTGAGCTGGATGTTTGGGTTAGAGGTCCGGTATCGAAATTTTGCAGCATCGATGGCAAGGTCTTTAATAGTCAGGAAATATTCCAGACAATTTCGGATCAAGTCTTCGTGCATGGGTCCTAATATCTCAATGACACCTGGGATCCTCATAAGACTCCTATGCTCTCTCCATAGCGTCACTGGGTCTCTAGGTTCAGCTCGTACCCATAAATCTAAGCTATTCTCTTGTCTCTGGAAGGTGTTGTAAGCTTTGAGCCACTTCAACTGATTAACCCCAAATGAGATAAAGGCTTGGAATTGTATATCGCCAACAAAAGGGCCAGGATTTAAATCAGTTTCCTGGTCTAGCACAAGATTTGGCAGGTAAAACTCGCATAATAACCTTTGAACTTTAACTCCATAGTGCTTGCAACAGTCTATAAAATCATTAACAGTGTTGATGTGGATAGGTGCTCCTGCCTAACGGCTTTTATTTTTAATCTCAGATATCGTTCAAGCAAAAATAAAACATAATTTTTAGCAGGGGCCCTACAAGTCAAAACTTCATTATATAAGGAACACACGGTGTCCATCTACTTAACAACACTATCTAATCGACGAGTTACCTTAGCAACCTTTTCCTGCTCCTTTTGCCATCTTTCAAAGGCCTGGCTCTCGGACTGACTAATGTCCTGAAGTTGCTGTTGTAGCTCTTCATATCTTTCCCTGGGAACTGTTTGCTCTCGCAGTTTCTCAGCTTCTTGCTGAGCTTCCTTCATCATTTTATGCAAGGTCCTCGTTTTTGGATCCTTTTTCCACAAATCCGTAGAGGCTGGAAGTTTAACCTGGACCTTTCTATTACGTTGCTTGGAGTTTAGGACCCGAATTACCCCCGAGGGTGGTGCTTATGTTTGGACCTCTTTGCTTTCTGTTTCTTTCTTAACGCGAATAAAGGGTTGTTGTGGTCCTCCTACCATCGGAGCCTCTTGCTGTTCCATTGGAATGTCCATCCGTTCTTCAGGGCCAGATGGAACAGCAGTCTGCCCCTCCGTTTGTTCTTCCATGTCATTTGGAACAGCACCCTGTTCCTCATTATTATTTGGAACATCAGACTGTTCCTCGGCAGTAGGTCTCCTGATGGGGTTTCGACCAACAAAACGGGTTCTTGTCCTCGGGGTTCTTGCTGCTGTGGTCCTCCTCCTTTTCCCTGCGGTCTTTTGTATTCTCAAATTGGCTTTCAAAATTCGAATTTGCTGCCGGAGTCTGGCTATAGTGCCCAGCAACCTCTGCTGCTTCTTTCTTAATTTATTAATTTCCTTTGTCTCGGCAGAGGGTTTGGTCCTCAAGCTCGCTCCTTGTTCATCTGGGATATCTTCCGGCGTCCTGGGGACAAATTGTCCCTGATTGTTGTCTTCCATTTCATTATCATAATCAGGCAGGTTTTCTTCCCCTGCCTTTTCTTCATGCATTTCCTTGGGTAATTCCTCCTCTGCGGGATCGTCAGGGACGCCTCCTGTGCTGGAGGGATGGCCATATTCTCCCATATTGGCCAGAACTATTGCCAATTCCACTTCACCTGGAGGGTCCTACAACGGGCTGTGCTATTTCTTCTTCCTGATTTCCCTGTTCGGTGGCCTCTTCTTCCTCAGAGTGTTCATCTCCTTGGTTGCTCTGTTCGGTGTCCATTTCTTCCTCAGAGTGCTCATGTCCTTTTTCAATTTCTCCTTCCGGATGGTCAGTCTCGGCCTCCGATTGCTCAGCATTTCCTTCGGAGAGTCCTCCTTCTAGTTCTGGAGGTTCGTCCGCAATTTCGATTGGCTGGGCTGTGGTTCCCTGAATCCTTTCCAGCGTTCCTCGTATCCGAGCCAACCGGGCTGACTTCCTTGGTCTTTCAGGTTGGTTGGGTGTGCCAGGAGGTTCTCTGGGTTCTTCTGGTCGTTCTGGCGTACCGGAGGGTTGTTTCCGTTTTGAAGCAGCATGTCTTTCTGCTGCTGGCTCCTTGCGTCTTTCTGATCGTTCCGGCGTGCTGGAGGACTGTTCAAGTTTTGGGGGTGGTACAGCCAATCCCCCCTCGACTATTTCAATCAGTTCCTCCCAAGTGCTTTGCTGTTGGGTGAGACTGTGGCTCACTATCAGCCGAATCAGTCCGTGGTGGCTAACAACTGCATCTATGTGTTGGGCCTTCTTCAGGCTTCGGGCCGCGTCATGTAGTAGCGAATTTAAAAGTGCAGGGAGATTTACAGAGCATTTTTCTTTTAAAACAGCTAAAAGTTTCAAGTGACGAGGCCTTACCACGTTTTTTCTCCCCTCGCAGGAGATGTAACTTTGCACTATCTTCGCTAGCTCGGTCCAGGGTTCCCCTAGTGTTGCCGACAGAACTCCTTTCCCTTTAACTGTCAAGCTTTGGCCTTCGTCCTGGAAAATTTCCATAGCTTTTTATAATCTTTCCTTCTTCAGCATCCATATGGGTCCAGCAGTTGGTAATCCTGACACTTCTGCGATGATATCCTCTGTAACTGCTACCCGCTTTCCTCCTACTATGGAGTAGTTTTCCTGCAAATTCTGCAGGAATTCCAGCGCCACTGCTTCGTTTGATTATTGCAGGCAGCTGAAGTAATTCAACCATCTTGCGTTTTCCAGGATTTTGCAAGCAGCAACGGAGACTGTCAGCTTGTGAGGTTCGCTTCGGACCGTCTTTCCGCCCATGATTCTACTCAGAAATGGAACAGCAACTGCTTGCGGTGTTTGCGACGCAGAGAGGATGATCGTTGTCAAATTTTGGAAAAGATCACCGAGCATGCAACACGAAAAAAGGATCGTGGACGGCAATCTCCGTAGAATGGAATCATCATACCGTTAAACCATGCCATTCCTTCGTACATTATCTTGCCCGAATGGTGTGCAACCATGTAATCCATGGAGTAATGAGGTTACCTCCCCCTTGCGATTTGATAGGTTGTCCCCAACCGTCAAAGAGAGGAGCAACAGCCAGTCGGAAGTCAAATCATAAAGAACAGCATATGGAATTATGCCATGTTTTAGAAAAACAACGATATGCCGAAACCGAGGCAAAAAGGTACATCGCATTTTATATAAGAGCCTGCGTGACATAATGAGGAACCGGGGGATTGGACGTCTGTCAAATGTACGAAGTCTCCAGTAGTCATTGTCAGTTCCGTTGCCATGATTGGTGGTAATAAATATTCATGTGATATATACATCGGGGTGTGACATATGATTTATGCAAAGGATCTAAGAGACAGAAATATTTAATATCATACCTGTTGGTGTAAGTATTACGACTTCTGTGCCATTAACAGAGCTCTGCTGCCAACAGGTGTTCATAACCTTGCAGAGTTGTTTATTTCACCCTCCGGAACCATGATCCTTTGTGTATTTCTTGAAGAGTGCTTTGTCAAAAATGCAGGCCATTATGCTGGCTTGGTAACCAGATAGCCATAATGCCATTCACAAGGTAGGCGCGAAACGTGGTCAGGCCGGCTCGTGATGAGACCCCCTGTTCCAAGGTTTGCTTGTTAATTTACCTTTGGATCATATCCTCGGTGTGGTGGCCGTAATGGGAATGCCACTTCGCTTCCATCCTTATGATCATGGTAGGCTGGCTCTCAATGAGACCCCCTATCCTGCATTGGACAATTGCATATTTTGTTTTTGTTTTCTTTTGCAAAGCACCTCTCTTTTTTGTTTGTTTTCACATAAGGGTGGTTCCGCACTCCTTAAGAGCGGGGAATGGTGTAAGAAGTCTTATGATCCCAACAGACAGATATAAATCGTTTGTTCTTACTCAGTAATAATCAAGAAAGATTTTTAGGGAAATCGTCATGATAAAAATCACCAACCAGGGTTCGGTAATAAGACAGTGATAGCGAAGATGAAAAGTTCATGTCCCTCCTCTTGTCCTCTTATGCATAATGGCTTCATAGTAATAGCGATTTATGATGTGCTGATTTCGGTATATCATGGTTTATGTTCATTGCATAAATTCATTGTTGTATCTAAAAGATTGAGGAGACCATGGTCGCAAAGCATCCCAATAAGAGAAAAGACATGCCGATGGCATTCTTGAGAGAAGAATCCATTCGTAAGATACCATTTCTTTGAGAAGAGCAACGAAAAATTACAAATGTTGTTTCTTCTGAGAAAGGAACAACAAAGACATTCAAATGTTGTTCTTTTTGAAAAGGAACAGGAGAACACTGAAATGTTTTTCCTTTTCACAAAGGAACAGCAAAACACTCAAATGTTGTTCCTTTTCGCAAAGGAACAGCAAAACACTCAAATGTTGTTCCTTTTCGCAAAGGAACAGCAAAAACACACAAGTGTTGTTCGCAAAGGAACAGCAAAAACACCCAAGTGCTGTTCCTTTTCACAAAGGAACAGCAAAATTTACACAAGTGCTGTTCCTTTTTGCAAAGGAACAGCAAAATCACACGAGTGTTGTTCCTTTTCGAAAAGGAACAGCAAAATCACGCAAGTGTTGTTCCTTTGCGAAGACACACAAGTGTTGTTCCTTTTGAAAAGGAACAGCAAAATTTCACAAGTGCTGTTTCTTTTCGCAAAAGAACAGCAAAATCTCACAAGTGTTGTTCCTTTTGAAAAGGAACAGCAAAATCACACAAGTGTTGTTCCTTTTGAAAAGGAACAACAAAAACACACAAGTGTTGTTCCTTTTGAAAAGGAACAACAAAAACACACAAGTGCTGTTCCTTTTGAAAAGGAACAGCAGAAACTCACACATGCTGTTCCTTTTGAAAAGGAACAGCAAAAACACACAAGTGCTGTTCCTTTTGAAAAGGAATAGCAGAAACACTTAGAATGAAAAAAGAAAATCAAGAAAACATATATACAAGATGTTATGTACAAGTTATGAAAAAAATGAATTCCTTAACTTATAGGTGAGGAAGATTTCGCTTCCTCTCCTAAAATTTCCATATTAGTGTCTTGTCGTAGCTGCTGACAGAAGGATTCCCGAGTGGGTGGCTTTCGATAGAGACGAACTCGGTGGCCATTTACCTTGAATGCATATCCAGAACCATCAATTGTGATCAGAGTAAGGGTCCCATTGTCATGTACCTTCTGGATTTCGTATGGTCCTAACCATCGAGTCTGGAGTTTCCCCGGGAAGTTCTGAAACCGAGAGTCGTATAACAGAGCCCAATCTCCTTCATGAAAGACTTTGTTCTTGATAAGTGCATCATGCCATTTAGCTCGCTGCTGTTGAATCAATGTTTTATTTTGTAATGCAGAGAGCCTGATTTCGTCCAATTCATTAATCTGCTGTAATCGATTGATTTGAGCCTCACTCAGATCTAGGCCGACTTCCTGTGCAGTTCGTAGCGTTTGGATTTTGAATTCTATGGGGAAGATTGGTTGTTTTCCAAACACTAATTGATAAGGCGAATAGCCTGTGGTACTTCTCCATGTGGTTCTATAGGCCCACAGTGCCTCAGGTAATCGGGCGGCCCAATTTCGCCTATGCGATGCAACAGTTTTTGTTAAAATTGATTCTATTACCTTATTACTACTTTCCACTTGCCCATTTTCCTGCGGATGGTATGGGGTAGTAATCTTATGTTGGACATGATAATTGTTAAGTGTTGCAGCTAATTTATTTCCAACAAATTGTGGTCCACCATCTGTAATTAGTTCTCTCGGAAGTCCATAACATACAAACAAATGGAACAAGAATTGTATTACAGAGTCTTCTGTAGCCTTACGCAATGGTTCGGCCTCGACCCATTTAGTAACATAGTCTGTCGCCACCAGAATGTATGTCCTCTGATTTGATGATGGATTAATGGGTCCGACGAAGTCAAGAGCCCATCATTCAAATGGCTCAATGACCAATTATGGTCTCAGAGGCATTTCATCGGCTTTGCCAGGTCTTCTCGCTGGCAGCTGTCACAGGCTTGTGCAAATTTTTTCGCATCTTTGAAAATTGTAGGCCAATAGTATCCCGTCTGCAATACTTTATGTGCTATTCTCTTTTCAGCAAAATGTCCCCTGCATGGTACTTCATGGCAAGCTTTTAAAATGTCGAAGATTTCATCTTCTCGAATACACCTCCTAATTTGCATATCTGCCCCTGTGTGGAACAAATGGCCTCCAATCCACGAAAATCGAGTGCTCTTTTGAACAATATGCTTATGTTCTTGAGGGGTTAAGTGTTTTGGTAGCTTACCTACTGCAAGGTAATTGGTGACATCAGCATACCAGGGTGTTCAAACAGCAACAGCAAACAGGTGCTCATCAGGAAATTGATCTTCCACTGCTGCTGTTTCAACTGATTTTGGTATTCGTGAAAGAAAATCGGCTATAGGGTTCTCCTTGCCAGGTCGATCCTTGATTGTGATATCGAACTCCTGCAATAAGATCAACCATCTGGTTATTCTAGCATTCATAACAGGTTTATTTGCTAAATATTTGATAGCAGAATGATATTTATATAACACAACGGGATAGCCTGTGATATAATGTCTAAATTTGTTAACAGCATGTATTACAGCCAGGAATTCCTTTTCAGTGACAGTATAATTGAGTTCGGCAGAGGATAAATTTTTGCTGATATAGTAGATAGCATATGGTTTTTTATCCTCTTCTTGCCCCAGGACTACACCAATTGCTGTATCCGAGGCATCTGATGAGATTTGGAATGGTAAATTCCAATTTGGTCCTCGAAGGACTGGGGCTATTGAAACAAGCTTCTTCAATTCCTTAAAAGCCTGGTCGCATTTTTTTGTCCACAAGAAATCAACATTGCCAGTTAGAGCATATAGAGGTGCAGCAATACGTGAGTAATGTTCTATAAATTGTCTGTAATACCTAGAAAATCCAAGAAAACTGCGTACCTCTGTTTGAGTAGTGGGGGTAGGGATAAGTAAAAGAATATGGATTTTGGCCGGGTCTACCTGGATGCCAGCTGCTGAAACATAGTGCCCTAGAATGAGCCCTTCTGTCATCATCATGTAACATTTTTCGTGGCTCAGACAAAGCCTGGTAGCGATACAATGTTGTAGGACTTTTTCCAGGGTATCTAAAGCTGGGTCAAAATCATCTCCATATGGTGTAAAGTCATTCATGTACACCTCAAGTCCATCGTTTATTAAATCTGCAAAGATGCTAAGGACAGCCCTTTGGAATGTAGCAGGGGCATTACATAGGCCAAAGGGTAGAACTCGATAGGAAAACGTTCCCCAAGGGCAAGTAAAGGTAGTTTTATCCTGGTCTTCAGGGGCAATTTGGATTTGGTTGTATCCACTGAAGCCGTCCAGGAAAGAAAATAATTTCTTTCCTGCTAAAGTGTCCAATACTTGGTCTATAAATGGGAGAGGGAAGTGATCATTCTGTGTGGCTTTATTTAACTCCCTGTAATCCACGCAAATCCTCCATTTTCCATTTTTCTTGGGTACCACCACCAGGGGAGAGACCCATTTACTATCGGAGATGGGATAGATAAAATTAACATCTAAAAGTTTCTGAAGTTCGGCTTTTACTACCTCTTTTAGATGGGGGTTGAGTCTTCTTTGCGGCTGACGAACAGGTCTTACATATTTTTCTATATAGATGTGGTGGGTGCATAATTGAGGATCAATCCCCTTCATGTCAGGGTAATCCCACGCAAATTCTCCTTGATATTTTCGTAACAGATTAACAAGCTTTGTTTCTTGATCTGGTGTAAGGTTGGCGTTGATATTTAGAGTCTTACCAGGTTCAATTTCCACTACTTTACTATTGGCAACAACAGTCACTGGTATTGTTTGGTCATGTGCATCTTTTAAAAGGTATTCTTCTAGCTCACTATCAAACGCTACTTCTATCATAAAACACTGTGTGTGAGATCTAGATTTAGATTGACTAATGAAGTTATTGATGGCATCATCTTCTGTTTGATCTTTAAAATCTAAAGCCTTCTGTACAATCAATGGGGATCTGATATTGTTAGTAAGATATGACGCAGGATACTGATTAGTTTTGATCATTGGTAGGCTTGGCTGTGCTGGAGGATATAGAACTAGATTTTTAACATCTGGTCCTTTAGTTATGGTCATGTTTCCCTGCCGGCAACCAATGTAGGCATCGACAGTAGCAAGCCAAGCTCTTCCTAGTATTAGCGGATGTCCATCTAGTCGGGTTTTTGGATTAATTATCAGGAAATCAGTTGGATATTCCCAGGAGTCTACAGAAACCATGACATCGTATAGAGTACCTTTTGGTCAAACTACAGATCGATCTGCCAATTCTAGCAAAGTAGAAGTAGGTTCTACTGATGTGATGCCAAGCTTTTGGCAGGTGGAAGTTGTCAAAATATTGATTGCAGCTCCCAGGTCGACTAAAGCGTTAGTCAGGGTTTGACCATAGATTTGGACAGTTACAATTGGGTTTCCAGGATCTTCGTATTTGATAGGTGTCTCTTTTCCTGATAACAGGTAGGATAAAGTACCAACTACTTGGACTCTAGGGTTAGTAGTTGTATTCCTCCTTGATTTTTTTATGCACAGTTCTTTTATAGTTTTTGCGTATATAGGAATATCTTGTATGGCTTGGAGGAATGGAATTTTTATGTATAGATTTTGTAACTCTCCCAGAATGTCAAAGTCTGGAGATTGTACTGGTCGTGATATGACTAATCGTTCCGGGAAAGGAGGAGAGGATGTAGTTGCTTGTTGATGGGTCTGCTCTCTATTTACATCCTATTGTTGTGGTGGTCGTTCTATTGGTAACTGATCTTCAGTGTGAACTGTTTTATCTCCCTCTGTTTCTATTATACATCCAGATCGTAATTGAAGATCATTGCACTCCCTTCGGTCAGGTCTAATTTTTGATGTTTCTATAATTTGGAGGGATTGGACTGGTCTATTATTAGGATTGGGATTGGGTTGGGCTGGGAGTTGCGGTCTCAGATTAGACTGGGGGTTTTGTTGTAAGGATGGTAGAGTTGGTTGAGGGAGTGGAATAGTTCCTGTTGACTGATATGTCGATCTTGGCCAATTTTTCTGCCAGGGTGAACCTTGTGAAGTAGGGGGAATCCATTTTGGAGGATATGAGTTATTCTGGAAATACGGTGGGGTGTAAGGAAAATTTGGCCAGCTGAATTGGCCTGTCTGATTCATCCATGGATTTGGAGAAGGAAACGGTTGTGATGACCAGTTTGGAAATGGGGTTGTAGATTGGTTTTTCCACATACCATATTGCTGAGCATTATACTGCGGAGGCTGGAAAGAAGAAGTTGGGTCCGAAAACATACCAGTTTGCCTAGGTTGCCATTGGCGACGCTGGTTAACAAAGTATGCTGGTTCTGGTTCTTCTTCTACTTCTTTGTATACTGCCTTCAATCCAGGAAGTGAGGGGAAGCTCTCGGTAAAGTGATCTTTCGTATAGATAGCACATGTTTGAACTGTATCTAGTGGACATTCCTTATGGCTATGTTTTTTTCTGCATCGGGGGCAGAAAATTGCCAGATTCTGCTCCGCCTCCATCTGCTTTTGCTTAGCCTGCACAATATCAAGCTGTGTAGTTAATGTCCCTAGAATATCAATTTTAAAATTTTCTAATAAGTTACCAAGTTCTACACGTGTTACTCATTTTGTTGATATTTTGTTTTCTCTAACAAACCGATCATATTCTGTTGTTTTTATCCTTGTGCTGCCTCTTGAACTCCTGATGCATAAATTAATGATTTCAGCAAAATTCTCTTGGTAAATATCCCCTTTTCCCATAATATTCAATGTTTCAATCCATTGTTCTTTCATACCTCTAATCAATGCAGTTTTCAACACATTATCAGGCAGAGGTAGTGATGCATAGGGGGATCTCTGTAAATTATACTAGAAACGTTATACATATACCTCTAGAGTTTCATTTGGTCTGGCCGTCATTTGGAAAATTTCATCTTTCAGTTCTCTTGACCTACAGTAATCTTGATATTTCTTGAGAAAGGATTCTTTCATTTGCTCCCAGTTGTTTATGACTTCACCACCTAAACCCATAAACCATCTCAGAGCTGCTCCTTTCAAAGTGGAGGGGAACAACTTTAATTTCTGGGGGTCAGTGGTGTAATCGTACCCTCTACATAACACATCGAATTCGAATAAGAATGCATCAGGATCTTCTGATGTGAGTCCATGAAACGTTGGAATGTGTTGAAGAGGAATCGCTTTCATGGGTGCATTTGCAGCAGAGTCTACTATAGGATATTGCAATGTAGAAGTTTGAGTATTTGGCTGATTCTGCGCCATGGGATCGAATATGTGCCAATAACCTTCCGGGATTTCTAGGAGAGTGTTCCTAGGTTGAGAAGGGATGGCCTTGGCAGGGGCTGTTTTAATGACACTTCCCTTATCTGGGATTTCTATCTGAGGGAATGGGGTGCCTTCAATATTAACTTTGGATGCGCTCCCCTTATCTGGGTTGTTTAACAGCTGGATTATCCTAGAAGGAGACCTTGGTTCCTCTATTTCCCCTGTTTCCCCTTCTCCTTCACAAAGGTTGCTTAAATTCCCTTCCTGCAGCCATTCTGACACAGAATTTTCAATTTCTTGAAAGTCTCGTTCATCAGTCGGGCTATGTACCTCAGCGAAGGCTCCAGATGGTGATGTTGTAGCCTGAAGGGAACTAGTAGGCCGCTTAGAATTAATCTTTCTGAGGCCTACTGACGGATGAGATTCAGTTTTATTATAGATTTTGTTTATAAAGGTTGTTCGGCCAAGGGTCACCGGTCCTTTGGCTTTTTCAGGTTTAGCTGTCAGTTTGATATTCTTTTCTAGTTTTTTTTGCTTAGTCATGCACTCTAAAAACTACTAAATCCTATCAACCAGCAATTCTGCTAAGAGAGCGGACGGTGGAGCAGGGCTTTTACATGCTCCGTACGCAGGTTCTTACCTTCCGTTTTTAAAAATCCAACTCCCCCCTAGCAGATTTGCGCACTACTCTGTAAAGGGCAAATGGCTATTACTCCTTCCCCGGCAACAGTGCCAAAATGTAGAGCTATAACTAGGGTCTCTCACACCTCTAATTATCCCACATTAATAAGTCAATCCGGGAACGTTTTGTTATTGCAAAGAGTAGCTCAATCTGAGGCTATTTGTCCGAGTAATGCTCAGTAGTATAGTGTTCAAAAGATTCGAAAGAAAACAGATGCTAAGCTATAACTAAACTAACCTAAAAGATAGAATCACACAAGACAGTTGATCAGTCAAGGGTACGGAAGCAATAACCCATCCCTATAGAAACTGATAAAGAAAGGGAATTAGAGCATGGACTTATAGGTCTGGGAGCTAAGCAGCATCTTGCTGAGGCTCACTACAGCCTTAGGCCTTCTCTCACGCCAAAACAATAAAGGCTGGTAAATGAAACGGCAGAAAGTAAAATGGAACAGCAAACTGGAAACGAACAACAGTGAAATGGAACAGCAGTAATAAAATGGAACAGCAGTAAAATGGAACAGCAGTAATAAAATGGAATAGCAGGAAAATGGAACAGCAATCCTTGATGAATTATGGAACATCAACCATCGCCCGTATGTACATGTTCTATCCTATTATAGCAATCTGAGGATAATGAAGGATATGACTATGTTTCTAAACAGAGTAACATTGCTTTCAAGTCTTCCAAATAACATTTCGTATGGATCCAATGACAATAACATTCATACCACCATTCTGTTACAGAAATAACTGATTAAAGATGCAATTCAGCCTTGAATAGATTCAATTGTATAGTGTTGAGACATTATATGAAGAAATCATTCAGATATTGATTATAACAGAGCATAGCATATCACATGAAAATTTTATCAGATTACTAAGTAATAAAGAGAAACAAACCACACACAAATCACCGTATAATGATACAAAAGCAAGTGTCCTTCGGAGCCGGGCCCTTAGCTACCAATGGTACACTGCCTTAGGTTACTCCAGATGCAGAGACGAAATGAACACCAAGTCTTCTATATTAATCGCATAAACAAAAGTATAACAAAGTCAAGTCTCAGCGAGACTCAATGATCATAGTTTGTTCTGAAACTTAGAATTATAAAAACAGTCGTCCCCTTTGCTCAATGTCGTGGTGCCTTTATATAAAAGAAATGACAGAGGTATCTAGATAATCAAAGATAAGTTAAAGCAGCGATCCCTCAGGATCAAAGATCCTGAGGGATTCGCTAATCGTTCCATTCTTCTCCTTTCTTTCTTGCGTTCTCCGACTCAGTATCCTGCATTGTTTCCCTGGGCTATTCGGCTCTAATTTTGCTTGATCTTGTCCGCATCCGGTTCCCTGTTGGAGGGATAGCAGTTATTTTCCCTTTGCTTCTCGCTTTTGAATGACAATTCCTTGCTTTCACGTCTTCCTGCATAGAAAAACGTCAATTATTAGCACTTGAGCTTCCTTTTTCTATTTTCGCACATTTTATCAAAATCCTTTATCTTCTTTGAATTCATAATGCAGAAAAGGCTAGAATTATTATTGAAAAACCACTATATTGCTTGTCAAAAGCATACCTTCCAAGTGCTCCATAGGAGCATGTGGAAAGAGCTTGATAAACATGTTGAGGGACTCTCCATTTTCTAGAAATGTTATTGATATTCAATAACCAATTTCTGAAAATGTCATTAGGGCCTAAAGATTGGGTTTCCCGGACCAACTATTGGAAAAAAATATAAAATTCTCCATGAGGGGTGTACCTTTTTTAGTGAAATTTTCCTCCCTGGCTAGTGGGCTAGACTTCATGGCTATCCAAATTAACAAGGAAGAAAAGTGAATTGCCTTATTGGAATTTTAGCAGTCATGGCAGTTCGCTTTGACAAGGTCTACTACATGTTTTTCCCAGTTGTATTTGTGACCAGAATTCACTATCTCATTAATAACTTCAAGTATTTTAAGCTTAACATATGAGGCTATACCAACTATGTTGAGGCATATGTAGACAATTGTGGATATGATCCATCTGACCATAGGGTCTTGAAATTGACTAATAACTAGACATCATGAATTCTCCCTGATGCACCTCCAACAAACTTCGTGAACCACTTATTAACATCGATTGTAGTTGGCACCTTACTTCCTTTGTAGGGTAACCTATTTATGAGTTGGATTGTGGTACCAAAATGGATTATGGCTGACCCAGCCAAAGATTTCCGTTGTCATACCTACTATCTAGGTATTTAGCGACCTCTTCTTTCATCCTTTGTAGGTTTGCTACTAACGGGGCGCCAAGAATGTCGCGAATTCCAACTTTTTCTAAGAAATTAGTCTGTATTCCACTAATCTCCCATCTTACCCCATTTAAGGTAAGATTAAAAAATATTTCCCATGTAGGTTTATCAACCTTCGCCTGTTTGGTATTATGCATTTGTATTTCCAGTTCTGTTTTCGGCTAGGGCTTGATTCTAATTTGTTCTTCATTAGACCTACTTTTTTTCTTTGTCGTGGAAAAATCATTTCAGAATTCTTCTGCTCGGAGGTAATCAATAAGTTAAGAGTAAAAAATTACATGGGTTGGTATATCAAGGATATCGTCCAAGCCACAAGGGGTGTCTATTGCAATTTCAGGAAAGATTTCCAATAAACCCAAGCACTTTTTTATTTTTATAGTAGTGGCATTGAATGTGCCATTATTATCACTTGATTCCTTTCCCTCGAAATGTCCCTTCAATTTATGATTAACTTTTCTATCATCAACATGCTCATGCATGCCTTCTGCTCGCCACCTTTCCCATGGAGTGGGTAATAGTTGTGAAATATTTTGAAGTAATCTTTGCTTATCATATGACAATAATTTTATGTTTGGAATGTGTGGTGTGTCAAAAAGGAATGACAATACTTGAGTAATCTGGCTTATGGGTCTCTCTTTTTGTCTTTTTTGAAGTATTATGTAAAAGTCATATGTCGGGTTGTAGAAATTTCACCGTAGATTAAACTGATTATGCAATGTACTAAAGAAAAATACCTAATCTACTTCTACAATCAAACTTGCAGAAGCTTAATCGATTTTGAGCAAGATCAAACATAACACATATAACAAAGAAGAAGATTCAATCACACATGAAACACAGAAGAATACTATGGGGAAATCCTCAGCTAAAAACCCTGATCTTTGTATTATCATACAAGTGGAAATATCTCAGGATTACATAAAGCTTTAGCTCACAAGCTATCCAGCTCTCAGTACAATCCCTCACTATTTCTTATAGACAGAATAGACAACACATATGCCTTCCTTCAGTCCTCCAAGCCTCCTATTTCCTTGCATTGTTTCTCCTGGGTCCTCTAGCTATATCCTGTGTGATTCTCACCTCACACACTACTCTGACCTCTGAAATAATTGTGCAATCCTGAGGGAGGTAATTCCTTCTGCATGGATGAGTTTCCTTTATAGGAAAATTCCTCCAACTGATAGTACATTTTCCCTTCCTTTGATATCAACTAGGTCTTTCTCTGAACTAACATGCAAGAGTTATTTATGAGAGAATATTCAGTTATCTGGAAAACACTAGTTGCATGCATGTATGAATTAACTAAATGAACTCACAATTAGTTCCTCCAACTATTTGGAACTAATTTAACTGGACTTAACTCAGTTAACTGAGCTAACTAATTACAACTCATCCTGATCTCCTTAATTAAGGGATAACCTCCTCAATCAAAGGGATAATTGTTGCATGTCTTCACATAGACTTCATGATTGATTTTCTCCAACTAATTAACTCAAGATGAATTAATTAATTATTTTTCAAACATCTTGTGAGACTAAATTCGAATTTTAATTCTCAATTTTAATTCAAGGACTAATTAAAATTGGAATCTATCCTGAAATTCTATTTATAGCAATGCTAGTTTTAGCATTTCTATTTTTTGCTATTTCCAATAGAGTTGGAGTATATCCTGAAATGCTATTTATAGCAATGTTATTTTTAGCATTTCTTGTTGCCATTTTCAACACGAGTATACGTGCGTTTGATTTTCTCGAACTACTCCAGGGTGAATAGTTGACGTTTCTTTCTTGGTTCATTGATCTTTCAAATTGTACAATATGTGTCTGCTCTGTCATATGTTGCTTCCATGAACCAAGTTGGTTTCTTCCCCTGTGTTCTATCTGTTGTTCACCTTTATATTGATATCATTTTGAACTTTGTTTCACTCTTAATAGATTACGGAGGTCGAGTTCCCGCTCCATAACACTATTTAGTCTAGTTACCTAATGCATCCTTCCAATTGGTTTTATTGGTGAACCAACTGTTATGTCAATTATATATGTAACCAATTTTTTAATTAATTTTATATATTTGATTTTAATACAAAGAAACAAAAAAAAATTAGTAACTTGATACTTTTAATAAGCTTTATTTTTAGAAATTTAGTATTTTACATATTAGTTTTTTTCCCTAGGGAAAAATTGCAAATTTCAATAAGATGTTGAAAATTACATGTTGTAGATGCTTCATGAAGCAAATGCAGAAAAGGGTGGCTATTGCCACAATCTGATAAATTGTCAAAAATCTATCCCGGGATAAGAGATTGATAAGTTAAATACAAATTAACATGTCTGGAAAAATATATACATGGATAGTCTGATAAAAATATAAACAATCAGATCACATAATCATCAAAAATCAGGGTCTGGCTGCCCCAACATGCTGCTGATCACCATATGGTCTGTGAAAATATTGGTAGTATTTGTGCCCTGTCTGCTCTTGGATCATCCAATGCCCCCGAGGCTGGAGTGCGGCCTCCTTGGATAGTCTGTTAAAAATATGGTTGTGCTCCTTGTATATGTGATGGCAAATGATAGTGTCAAATTTTGATTTCATTAGTAAAGCCTCATCCAAAATATTCTGGAGCATGTGCATGTGACAAATAGATTGTTGAATAGACTATTTTATGATGAGTTTGGAATCACCAAAAATCTGAATGTGTCTACATCCCTTCTCAAGTGCAAAGTGTAACAAGTGTCGAAGGGTAATAAGCTCAACATAATTGTTTGTTCCTTCTCCTATACTCATCTGAATTTTGAAAAAATTATTGGTAGTGAGATGAAGGAGCACTCCCCCTCCACAACCATTCTACTAAGTTGATCCATCAAAATATGCCCATGGTTTATTCCTATCAATAGTTTCTGCAATAATAGTGTGTGGTGGGTGTGGGCGATCATCCTCTAGAATACTGTTATAAATTGAGATAAGATGAGTTGAGGCTTGCATCCATTGAGGTGTGATTCCCTTGAATATGAACTTGTTTTTTTGCAACCATATGCACCAACAGATTAGGAGAGGGAGGTTCCTGATTTTGGTGGGATGCGCAGTAGTCCACCATGTTTTCCAAGCCTCCAAAATATTTGTATCTTTCCATCTATTGGATAAGGGTAATGTTGAAAGAACTTGATTCCAGAAAGATGTGGTGATAGAGCAATGAAGAAAAAAAAAATCAATTTATTCTGTAGCTTGTCGATAGAGGCTGCACTAGGTTAGGCCTTGGAATGAGTGCCTCTGTAAGTTATTCCTAGTGGGAGCTTTATTACGAAGGATACACCGCATGAATAAATTTTCCCTTGGAGGTGCCTTCAATGTCCAGAGAGCGTGCCACCACCAATCAATAACAGGAGGCTTATGATTAGAGAATATTAAGGGATAACCTTCCTTGGGAGAGTAGGAACCATGTTGTGCATGTACCCAAATGAGCTCATCCTCACCATCTGTGATTCGAACATGTGATTCAGAGAGGGTGTTAGTGTAGGAGTGCCAATCATTACGCCAGATATCTAGAATTCCTAATTGGTTAGCAAATTTTCAGGCCTGTGAGAAAATAGTGGAGATGTCTAGACCAAAAATTTGGGCAAGGCGGGAGATACCTAAGTTCGAGAGAAAAAGTATGAGCTATGGGGGAAGATGAAATGTGTTCCCACATCCAAACCAAGGATACATACCAATGCAGACCAAGTCTCTAGATCTAATCCTCTAGGCCAGACCATCACAAATGTAAGATATAAAGTTCAATACAACTCGCCATATAGTTAAGATCTTAGATCTGTTCCAAGTAGGGAGCTTGATCCAATAGAGGGGGTGGAGTGGATAGATATATTTCTGTATGACCACCTAGGTCCACAAATTCTTTGTAGTGAGAACTTACCATCCCATCTTGGTAGCTAGTGCTTTTGTAAAGGCGTCAAGGTTTTTCATGCCCCATCCTCGCCATTTCTTAGGAAGGGTGATGTGATCCCATCTGACCCACGCATAAGTATGTCCTTCTTATTTCCCCTTCCATACGAATATACAACACAATTGTTGAATTCTAGCCAAGATGCCCCTTGGAATCCAAGCCAAGGACATCCAGTACACCATTGTTGCTTCCAAAACAGATTTCATAAGAGTGAGGCTACCAGCCCTAGATAGCCACCTATGGTGCTAGATATTCAGTCTCCTTTCTATCTTAGCTACTAGCCATTTCCAATCAACTATTTTGTAGTGAATGGGCTTAAGTCAAAATCCAAGGTATTTGAGACTATCTTCAAAGGGAAGAATAGGAAAGGGAAATCTCTAATGGGCAAAGTGAGATTCATATTGGGAACATCCAACAACGTAGAGTTGATTTTTGTTGATTGCACTCCATGCCAGTGGCAAGACAGAAGGACTCGAGGACAGAAAAGAATATAGATGAATCACCAATCAATCCATTAAGGAAAATTAGGACATCATCAACAAAGAGAAGGTGATATATGGTGCATCTATTGGTAATTTTAATATCCTATAGCCTGCCCAGTCTTCTTTCCTCGGAGACGAGCTGACTCAAACCTTCCATGCCAAATAGAAAAAGAAGGGGAGAGAGTGGAAAGCCTTTTCTAAGACCTCGTTCCACATGAAAAATGGAGAGGTAGAACCATTGATAAGAACACTATAAGAGACATTGGAAATGAAATGCATGATCCATTTAATGAAGGTTATAGGGAAACCCACGTGAGTTAAGAGCATTCACAAATATAGCTAGTTGGTATGATCAAATGCCATTAATAAGTCAACCTTAAGGGATCATACCTTTTAGCCTCTTGATCTTGATAGAATGAAGAACCTCATGTGTAGTGCCAACAACTTCATGAATCTAATGATGATTAAGGAAGGAAAACTATTTCGAAGAGATGTGGTCAAATCAAATAGGCTTTAGGAAGTTTGAAATGATTTTGGTGATGATCTTGTATATGAAAAGCATTCGCTAATATAGCCAGTTGGTACGATCAAATGCCTTTGATAAGTAAATCTTAAGGATCATACCTTTTAGCCTCTAGATCTTGATAAAATGAAGAACCTTATGTGTAGTGCCAACAACTTTATGAATCCAATGATGATTAAGGAAGGCAAACTGTTTCGAAGAGATGTGGTGAGATAAAATAGGCTTTAGGCAGTTTGAAATGATTTTGGTGATGATATTGTATATGAAATTGTAGAGAGAAATAGGCCTAAAGTCATTGAAGGTCTGGGGAGAGTCAAATTTGGGAATAAGGGCGATGAAGGTCGAGTTAAAAGCATCATACATACAACCACTGACCCGACATTCTTCAATGACCTGAAGCAGATCATTTCCTAGCACTTCAAAGAAGGCTAGATAAAATTCAACCGACCAACCATCCAACCTAGGGCTCTTATCTTTCTTGAACCATTTAAGAGTACCTTCCAATTCTCACATAGATACAAGCTTGATGAGATTCTCTACAACATTCTGATTGACAAATCTAGGGAATAGACTAGCTACTTTGATAATCTCAGTGAGAGTGGCTTCCTGAGTTGCCTTAAAGAGCTATTTGAAATGTGATGTACTGAGGTTGGCCAATTGACTGAAGGATTGTACCCGTGACCAATATCATTCTCCAAGTGTCAAATCGTATTGATGGCACGATGAACATTTTCAAATTGATGGTAAAACTTAGTGTTTTCATCCCCAGATTGTAACCATATGGCTCAACTCCTTAGTCTTTAGGTTTCTTCTCTATCCTTAAGAATTATGGTCCTATCTGCTTCAAGGTTTGTGAGGCGTTCTTTAGCTTCAACTTAATCAAATCTCCTTCCATTAACTTCTACCAGATTAGCTAGCTCTTGTTCAGTATAGTTGAGGATGAGATCGTCCCTTACCCTTTTAACTTTGTACCATTCAATATTTTTACGCTTAAGAAATAGAATCTTTTTAGAAAAACATTCAGTGTGAGATTGAGCAAGAGTGAGGGGAAGAGTTTTCCAATAATCAGAGACCATTTTGGTGTATTCCTCATCCTTGAGCCAGGTCGAGTTAAAATTAAATGAGGATTTTGGCTTCTCAGAAATGCCTGCAATATCAAGGTAGATAAGGGAGTGGTCTAATAATCCTCCTGATCCCACCCATTTCCTAAGCAAGGAGAGACTTCCAAGAAGAAATTATTTTAAGAGGAAACGATCTAGTCTTCTGGAAAGCAAAGCATCTCTAATTCTTATGTTTCACCAGTTTGAGAGTGGCTCAGCCATAGGGATATCAATGAGGTGGTATTATTCCAATAGGAGGCTAATGGAATCTGAAAGTGGATCAACATGTGCATTGTTTGCCCAAGATTCTACATTTCCAATGGAGAAATTGAGATCTCCCCCAAAAATAATGTTATTCGCTTGGATATAAGAAGAATTGTGAAGTTTTTACCAATATGCATTATGGTTAACACATGGGACCATAAAAATTAATCAGTCTCAAATCCCTCCCAAGATCTAATGAAAAGATGTTAGCCCCAATTAAGCCATCACCTCCCCAAATATTAAGCATCTTGACTGTCCTAGGATTGTAACCAAAATCAATACCACTAGATCATCCACAGACATCTAATGCATGAAAATGTCATCTAGATATAAGGGCTTCTAAGGCAGGGATAATATGGTCAATAATTCTGAAGGTTTCTTAAAGGAAAATGATGTCCACCCTCTCAAGTTCAAGGAGTCTCCAGAAGGCTATCTTTTGGCAAGACTAGCTAGCCCGTGACAATTGAAAGAGATCCACTTAACGGAGGACTGGAGGGAAGGGTGATCATATCTCCAAGGACCCTGCCAATGGAGAGTTGTCTACCCTCGACAACATCCAGACCAGCCTAGTCGATAGCCTTGGACATAAAAAAATGTCTTCCCCTGGAACATTTGGATGATTTCGAAGGGGGGAATGATACCAAGTCTGCAACAAGCATTAGATGATGATTTGACCAAGGTGTTGGTGGCTAGATTGCATACTTTTACTCACCCTTTTTACTCTGTTATTTTATCCATTCCATGCCAATAATGGTTAATCAATATCTTAAAGTGCACAGGTATACCTCTCGTCATGTCTCTATTGATTATTTTTCAATGAAGCATAGTTGTAGGGGATTATTACCAAAGTGACATGCTAATTCAGTTATTTTCGCAGATTTAAAGGGAGAATGACCAGGATTGTGATTCAATGAATGATGCTATCAAACTAGCAACACTATTCTTGAATGTTGGATGCAACGGTGAATCAACTCTTCGATTGACACACTACTATAGTTTAACATTTTGTTTCATTCTGGAAACTACTGTGTAATTAAGGGCAGGCAATGTCGTAATTCTAGGAGTTGTATCATTGATAATTTGTATAAAGTAGAGTTGCGGGCTGTGAAAGCCAACATTGTTAAGAGGCATAAAATTTGCAAGAGAATAATCTAACTTCGAGTCTGTAACAACACAGTTGTATTATTTCTTTTATTACTTATAAATTGATCTTCTGAGCATATCGTGATTCTTTGATCTCACCACAACCCTGATCAGGGAGTTAGGCCCACTCTCTTGACCAGGTGCTGCTGGATTAGATGTATGTAAGGTTTATTTCTATAATTTTATTATTTTTGTGAATGTTTATTAGTGTGTTGTTGTGAGTACTTATTGTTGTTATTCGTAATTGTTGTTATAGCTATTACCCATTGTTACTCTTATTTGTTGTTATAGTATTGCTTGTGGTTACACATTGATGAATTTATAGTTAATGTTCACTGTTGGGTAGGGAAACTGTGGCCTGCACATATAATGCACGATATCCTTGAAATAACTCATATAGCCCTCGGTTGAAAATTAAATGTGGTTTGGTGAATTACACGATTCATACTTGGACGCCAACATTTTGGCGCCATTGTCAGGGAGGCTATGAAAGGCGTGAAAGTACAACCAACATTGACCATAGGACTAATCTCTCATCATGGGGATGGAAGCTTACACCTTGCTCCAGGTCCTGAGTATTAGATCATTTGGTTGTTTGGTTCTTTGCTTTTCTTATTTTTGTAGGGCTATTCTCTAGTCCCAGGGAAGGAAGTTTCTATCACCTTGCTCCAGGTATGGAGATTTAGATTGTTTTTTTTGTTTTGTTTTCATGAGTATTGTTCTCTCGTCCTGAGAAGGGAAGATTTATTTTTCACCCTATATTAGGTCCTAAGCTTGATTTATGTGATTTTCTTATTTTCTTTCTTTTGTTTTATTTTAGGGGCCACTCTCTCGTCCTAGGGAAGGGAGTTCTTATCCTCCTCCAGGTCTTGAGATATTAATTTGTTTGAATGTTTCCCCTTTATTTCCTGATTGTATGAACATAAACACCAATAAAAGGGGCAGAGGGAGACCCTCGAAAAGAAATGGGGTTGATTTGTGCAGAAAAACATACATCTAGGAGATCATCTCAAGGGCTGAGTTTGGATCATTGTCACGAGCTGCTGCTAGGGTAAGATCTCATATGAGATTTCGAGGGAAATCAGTTTCACAACGAGAACCTACACCAAGAGCAGAAGTACAATTCGGTGAAGAAGAAGTAGAAAGTAGAGGATATGAAGAGTAGCTTATTGCAAGTTCAGAGGAACAAGATTTGAAGGAATTTTTGGCACCATTGGATCAAGGCAGTGTCGTCAAACAACTTCCATCACTTGTTATAGAATAACCAGAGCCAGAACTTGTTGAAATTCCAAGTGAGTGTTGGCAGATATTCATGGCTCCTATAACTTCTTCAATTGAATTTCCAATTGGAGATATCAAAGGTGATGCACCTATGAAGCCTAATCCCTTGACAACACTACCCAATTTCCATGGTCTTACTTTTGAGGATCCAGACACATTCCTTTTTGAATTCGACGTTGTTTGTCGAGGGTATGATTACATTTCTGATGCTCAGAAATTGAAGATATTTCCTGCCACTTTGAAGGGCACAACTTTGAGATGGTTTATGGGTTTGGGAGGAAAATCCATTCCTACATGGGAAGATATGAAGATGATTTTCCTTGAGAAATATTAGGACTACTACAAATCTCAGGATGCAGTGGAAGAAATTTTTAAGATCATGCAGAAAGAGAGTGAGAATATGGAAGATTTTGTGGAACGTTTTCAATATAGATTACAGAGATCCGACCATTATCACCTGGACAAGAATACCTTAAAGATCATTTTTGTCAAGGAACTGAGGGAGGAATCTCTAGAGTTATTGACCGTAGTATGGAAAGGAGATATATCAAAGGAGGAATTTGATATTATCTGAGAATTATGCATCAAGTGCTCACAAGGGGTTGCGAGCCAGAGGCAGGGAATCCGAACTCTCAAAACATCCCAATGCAAGTTTAAAGAGGAGAATTATTAGGTAAACTTGATTCTATGAAAAATCCAAGGTTGTTAGGTCAACAATGGTGGTTTTGACCACCTAGTATTGGTGACCTGTGGTGTTAATCCTAGGTAATACCACTGACTTACATATAATGTGCTGACATTTGCAACCATCACTTCTTTCTCTAGGTCACGATCCCTCAACTCTGATACCACTTGTTGATATTTATGAGCATGTATTGAATATTACTTACAAAGAAATAATACACTAAGAAAATGAATCATTCACATGACACAAAGTTTATGTAGTAAAACCATGATAATGTATCAAGGAAACATCCACGAGGCAAGGTAGGGTATTTTATTAATCAAGAAGAAAATCAAGATAACAACTAATTGAACCCATTTCTCTTGTTACATATATATATTAGCATCATTGTATGCTTTACATAGACTGCTACTAATTTTGTAGGCCAACGTCATTATAGAAACTAAAAGTATTTTGCATAAAGTAAATTTTGATTTTTATAATATATTAATTTTAATTTAATTCTTATTATTACAAATTCTAACCATACTTAAATAATAATTCTTTTGAAATAGATAAATTCAATAAAGTCAAATTAGGTAAATATAATTTGGTTCATTGTGTGGAACTAGTCATTATTGATGTCAAAAGAATATCAATTTGCATGGTATGTTATTCTTATTTCTAATTCCAAATTGAATTCTATGTCTTTTTCTTAATTTTCTAACTTGTGTGCCACTCAAGGATTTTTTGGGGAGGACAAAAAAAGAATTTGTTTTTTGCATGACCAAGGATCAAATTTGAAGGGAAGGGTCACATTTCAATTTGAGGGTTAACTTCATTTTAGCTTTGTAATATTGACAACTTTAAATAAATTATTATTTTCATAATAAATGAAAAATAATTTAAAATTTCATGCATACTCCACATATCATCACATCTCCTACTATGTTAAATTGTGCAGACCTCAAACAAATAATCTTATCTATAGACTAGAACTCTAGTTACACTTGAACGAGTATATATATATGAAACACTAGTTCACTAGTATTACAATCTATATAAGAATCACATGGGAGGAATTTGATAGGAACATTTAATTACACTCTACATAGGAATCATATGGAGGGAATTCAATTGGACCATTTCCTTATCATCTATATAAGAATCATATGGAGGGAATTTAATAGGACCATTTACTCTTCCATTGAATTAATTTTGTTCCCTAGTGTCCATTGTGATGCCTTCCTATTAAGTAGGTATTAAAAAAACATACAAGTATTATTCATAAATCCAAGAAAACAAAACAAGTAGTAAATGCAAACAAGCGATGTAGGCAGTAAATACAAGCAAGTGGAGTAAGCACTAAGAATATTTGCAAGTGGGGTCATGGAAGATTGGCAGTTAGAATTTGTAAATCCAATCAATAAGAGGATGTGGAACTGATTCAAATTGCAATAGTTTCCTCTACCGTAGCATCAACCCATATCGGTTTCTACATTTCTTCCTCAAATGAGGATGGTTCTGTCTCTACAAACTCACTCATGAGAGTCATGTAGCAAGTGTACCAATCCAGTGACCTCCTCTGTCTGCACTAAGATGTGGGTGCTCCCACATTCTCTCTTGCATCATGCAACAAATTTTCAGCTTCCTTGGTTCGCTTCCTTCCTTCTCTGGATGTCTTTGCTTGAGTGGTTGTCTCCACTCTTTTCTCCTCTGCTTATGGATGCTCCACAACTTCTCGAGGTTCTTCCTTTGGAGCCAAAAGCTTTTGATCAGGCTGCAACTGAAGCTCCTTCTCAAGAGAACACCTCATTTCCTTCTCCTCATCAAATTTTACATCTCTTTTGACCTTTGTTATCCTGACAGATGACAAGTACACATAATAGTTATGAGATGTTTCTATGTACCCTACAAATATGCCAAACTCAGTTGTAGGCTCTAGATTTTTCCTTTCATCCTTGGAAACATGACAATAAACAGATGATACAAATATCCTTAAGTGTGACACATCTGGTTTCTTCCCTGAAAAATCTTCCTCTTGTGTACTCATGCCAAGAATATTGTGAGGGCTCATGTCTTGCAAAAAAACATATATGTTGTATGCTTCAGGCCACAAGTGTAGTGGTAAGCTTTGGTCATGCAACATCACCCATGTAGCTCCCATAATACTTTTTTTCTTCCTCTTAGCCACCCCATTTTGTTGTGAGTTATGAGGTGATGTCAACTCCCACCAAATTCCTTCTTTTTCACAGAGGTTATTAAATTCATTCAGCACATATTCTCCAACATTATCTCTCCTGAGAGCCTTCACTTTCCTACTAATCTCTTTCTCAACAAGTGATTTAAACTCAACAAATTTGGAGAATGTCTTGTCTTTATTTCACATGAAGAAAATCCAGCACTTCCGTGAGAAATCATCTACAAATATCACATAATACTTGTGCTTGGTCATGGAGGTTGTGGAGAAAGGTCCACACACATCTAAGTGAACCCTTTCGAGGACTGCATGTGCCTTATTGTCCCGATCATTGAATGTGGATTTTGTGTATTTCCCCAATGTACACCATTTGCATGTATCTCACTGCTCTAATGCACCCTTAGGAAGGCCTATAGAAATCTGTTGCATGATCTTCAAAGTGCCATGGTGAAAATGGCCTAGTCTCCTATGCCATAATTCACCAATGTCTCAGTTATGTACCTTCTCTTCTTTTGTGCTCAATGTTGCACAATCTGCAACATCTAATTTGTATATGTTCTTCACTCAAACCCCAATATTCTTCACTTGTCCTATGGTGATGTGTCACAGGAAATAATTCCCTTTGTTTAATATCACATTGTAGCCACGGTCCTCTGATACCGCTATGGAAACCAGATTCTTCTTCAGACCCGGTACATAAATCACATCCTTGAGCTTGAGAGGGGAATCAAACTCCCTCTGAAAATTAACTGTACCAATATTGGTCATGTTATACCTTCCATCATCTCCCACCTCGATGTGCATCCAGAGATCCTTCTCCTCCAAGTCACTAAAAAAAGCTTTGTTTCTCGTCATATGGAATGAAGCCCCACTATCTAGAAACCACACACTACCCATCATTGTGTTTTTCATGCATGCAATGAGGGTGAATTCCAACTCGAGTTGGGAACCCAAAGCTTCACCTACCACTCCTCTTGAGGGTTTCTTATCAGCCTTCTTGTGCGGACACTTCATGGCATAGTGTCCCAGCTCATGACAGTAAAAGCACTTCATCTTCAACAAGTATTTATTCTTACCGCCCTAATTGGAATCCCCTTTGGATTGGGATTTCTTCCCTTTCCCCTTCTTTCCATTTCTATCCAAGGTACATTTATCCTCATCATCACCCTTGGATGAGGTTCCATCTTTGGTGATCTGCATTATCTCTTCTTGCACCAAATCTCACAACATTCATTCCCAATTTGGTAGCTTCTTCCTCCCATATATCGAATCCTAGTAGTTGTGCCAGTTCTTGGGAAGGCATAGAAGTGTTAGGCTTACCAGATCGTCTTCTACTATAGTAACTCCAACCTGACAAATTCATCATGACATTATGTGAACCTGCTGAGGTACTATGGAATTGTGTCGCCCTTTTGCATCTTCATATTTAGAAACTTGTCCTTGAGTGTCATCTTCCTGTGGTCACTACTATTCTAGAACAGATTTTTCAATGCTTGCCACATTGCATATGGAGTCTCTTTCCCATGGATATTCGAGACAATATGGTCTCGAACTCCCTCCAATATGATTCTCCTTGCCTTTGCTACACACTTCTTACGTTATGCTAGATCTTGAGCATCAGACGTTGGAGGCCTCAGGATTATCTATGAATTCCTTCAGCGCATTATCTTCCAACACTGCCTTCATCCTGTCCTTCCAAGCAACATAATTCGAGCTACCCTCAAGGGCATACTCGAGTCTTAGTCCATAGAAATCCATCCTGCTAGCTCTGAAGAATTGATCCAACAAATTTGATCCACCTTTAAAGACAAATTCAAATTCTCTTCTCTACTGTGATTCCTTCTCTGATACCATGTAGAAATTCCTCATATATTCAAACTGCTTTTGTAATTTTCTAAAACAAAAGACATGAATCTACTCTACTCATCAACGAAAAGAAATTAATCGATCGAGAAATCACAACACCAACATGAGACAAGATTCAACACGCATACTCAGAATTTTATCTAGGGGAAAGCAACTGCTCAAAACCCCTTCCTATATGTATTGCATTAATCAGAATATAGAGAAGAAATACAATGCTTTCTCAAGCCTGAGCAACCTCTACATTAATATAATCTATCTCACTACTTCACATACTAACCCTAGCTAATAATTAGCCAATTTTCTTCCTTCCCAAGCTCCTATTTCTTTACGTTGTTCAATAAGGAATTAGCCCTTTATTAATTAGGGAAATTGCTCATTGGAAATTACACAATTCCTTTAGACCTTTCTCTGACTGCACGCACCACTTGTACAACTTGGAAAATTATACAACTAATAGTGCACTGCCCTTGAACTCCAATCTCAATTGGGTAACTCGAGCTATTTGCATGCATCAATTATTCTGGTTGATTGATGAATTAACTGAAAGATCAATTGAAGTTACACCCGACTACTAAACCCTCCACTAGTTCTTAATCAATTAGAACTAGTTAAACTCATAATAGCTCAAGTTCACTTAACCTCATTGCTAGAAATTAGCAATCAATCATAACTAAACATAACTCAAGTGTCTCCAACTAGAATTAACTAAGTGACAAGGCCATGTCACCTCAACACCTCCAAGTATTTTTATGGAATTGAAATTGAAATTTCTCCTAATTAATTTGGGCAAAATTAAATTAAGATTTCTTATTTAATTTTCAACATATAATAATGTGATTCTATTGTATAAAAATGATAACATTTCATTTTTTGAACTATCATGATATAAGAAAAAAATGTTAACATTTTTTTCTTTCTTGTGATTGTCATGTTCTATATAAAAATGACTAATAAATGACAAAATTCATAAAAATGTTGACAAGTAGAATATATTATGAAAACTTTGCTTACCTTTTCATTGAGAAAATGGGAAACAATTTTCATTTAAAAATTGACAAATAATTTTTTATTTTAATTTTATTTGTATGAAAAATAATTTCACATCTTTCTATTATGTGCTAAAAAGCTCTTGAAACACAATGCTAACTTCAATTTTGAACCTTAGGCCTGATAAATTTTATTTTTTAGTATTTTAATTTCATTTAGTGATATTTGCTTATTTCTATTTATTAGTGAACAATAAAATAAAATAAATTAAATTTATATTCAATCAATATTTTAATTAATAATATTTTGTAATGATTTTTTTTTAAACTAAAATATAATATTCATTATTTAAAATATTTTTAAATACATAAATTAATTAAAAAAAATAAACATTTAAATTTATACCAACCATATACAACTTAAAACTTAAATTTACAATTCTAACCGAGCCATATAAAAAACCAAAAAGAGAAAAAGCCAATTCCACCTAATTCACCATAATGAATTAAACACATCGCTTATTAATCTCATCATATCTTTTATTTAGAAAGATTAAATACAAGAATTCCAAATATAAAATTTACATGACAATGTGAACTCGTCCCTAAAAGCGTCATAAAGTCTAGCCATATATAATAAGATAAAGATAGTGAAGCACTAGCATTCATTCAACTCAATAATTATGACGGCCACGGTGACGATGCTGTCGGAAATGTGTTCATGTGGCATACACATGAAATAATGCTATTGAAGCCATTGCCTAGAGTGTTGTTTTTCCCGATAAAATTAAGTCAATAAAAAAGGCGACATTCCCATCAGATGACGTGGTTGTTATCTCCCTCCCTCGTATATTCCAGGATCCTTCCTCAAACATGTTAACGCTCTAGCATTGGTCCATCAATATTATTATTTTTTTATTGGTTTCGTACTTATCATCTAAATTTTTTAAGAATGTCGTGGGTTTAACAAATCACTTTACTTGAACGTGTAGCAATTTCGTTAATCTTATCTAATATAGTTGTCATTCTTATCTTCGTTATAGATTTAAGCGTGTTGTAATTTCGTTATTTTTATTTAATATAGTTGTTATTTTTATCTTTATTGTAGATTTAGAGTTAACTTTTTTTAATGGTGGAATTAACAAAATTATTTATTTGAGTTTAGCATTAAAGTTGTGTAAGTTTGTTTATTTCAATTTAAGTGGATGAGTATGTTAATTTTTTTTATTTTTTTTAATTGAAATATGTTTAATATATGCTTAGTCTTAATGTTTATCAACGGTTGTAGTGGAGTATGCAAATTCAATTAAGAAATAAGTTATCAACTTGGAATGAGCACTATCCATGCTTTAGTTGAACTAGGATTTCATGTAGAGGAGAATTGAATGAATCCCATTGGCTGCACTAAATCCTTTCCCCGAGTCGAAAGGAAGATGCACCCCCTCCCTCCAAAAATCACTACTTACGGAGGAAACTTACCAATTCTTGGAGTGTTCAGTGCTCCTTCTCCTTACTTCCATTATGATTTTCACTTGGTAATCATGCACAAAGGTGGGTGGTGATAGGATTGACCTGATCTATTCCTCCACAAAAGTACCACACTCACTAGCAAGTTGTTCACCATTACTATCCATAAGTGGCATATAATGTGGATTAATATCATCCCATGGGAGCATGATCTAAAAATTGAAGAACATTGTACTTGTTTTCCTAGGAAGGATGACCTTCATGTTCTCCTCAACTTGTGAAAGGATATTGATATGAATGTTGGGTTTGTTTCCATGCAATAACTTCAATGGGGTTGTCATGTTGTGCCAAGGGCCCCCCATATAATTTTTGAATAAAATTTCTTTCTGACAATTTTTACATTTAAAATCTAAAGCCATCATATTTTATGCTAAGAGAGAGGGCCTAGTATGGGAATTTACTTTTAAATCTCCCATTCACAATTTACACCCCTCATTGGCACAAACATTCGCTTCTTTATTGAGTTATCTTAAGACATGAAAGAATGCTAATTAGGGGATTCCTTTTGCAGCTTTTTTTATTCTTCTTATAAGGTTTTCTAGAGAATTATCCTTCGTGAGGGAGCCCTTAACCATATGTTGAAGAATTAGGAGAGGCTCTACCAAAACAATAAGTGAATTGCCATGATTTTCCTTAGTCGATAGAAGACCTAGATAAATTTCATAGGCTTCTACTTGATTATTCATCCAATGGCTTAATTCTCATAAATACTCTAGAACTTTAACTTCCTTGGAGCCATAAAGCACCTCTAATGTAAGAGAAATATGTTAGTAGGAGGTATTATTCTATTTATTTATGTATACATAAATCATACATGATTTATTTTTTAAAATTAAAATAGGAAAAATTAGTTAGTAGATTTATAAGTTTTTCATTCAAATTTGGTCAAGTTGGCCAAGTGAATCTCCACCAATTAACTCCAAGTATATGACAATGGAGTATAGGAGAACATTTTAGGCTATAATACCACAATTTTCCAAAACCATAAAACCCTAAAACCATCATTATTGATTTAATTATTTGACTCTTTCACCAAGTTCAATTTAACCTACAAGTTACCACAAATATCATTGATAAGAAGATAGTTGGGCTTTTAGGTTCGTCTACTACCACCACCAAATATCATTGTTAAGAAGGTATTTGGGATTTGAAGTTCCTACCCATTGAGAAATGAATAAAAAGGGAAGATATTGTTAAATAAATAAATAAATAAAAATAAAAATAAAAATCCTGCACATATGTCAAAAGTATGTGTGGACATACCTCAAGCTTCACATAACTTGTATGGATTTAATCATAATGATTAATAAAAGCAACATTTGGCTTCAAATGTGTATTTTTACCAAGATTTGATGAAATACATAGTAACACAAATACTCATCTTCATGAATTTAAAAATAATCAATCTAAGAACACTCGTTTAAAGATCATTAGTCTCATATTAGAAAAAATCAATATAATCAATTCCTTGCTTGAAACCAATTACAATTTGTAAGGAAAATTCAAACATAACTAATTCCTAAAAATAAGAACAAGATAAATCACTTATTCTAAACCTACACACGCTCAACCTAATTTTAGAAAAAACACTTTTAGTTTCTAATTGTTTCTTGATTATTCCTAATAATCCCCTTTAATCAAGAAATGAATTTCTACATCACACAATTTTCTTCTAAAAATTTCAAACTTAACCTTTCCAAAATGCTTGGTAAATATACCAGTCACATTTTCATATAAACTACAATTTTCCAAGTCAATTTCTTTTAACTATATTTTTTTCTTACAAGATGATGTTGTGTTTCAATATGCTTTGACCTAGCATGATACAATAGATTTTTTGTGAATTTGATGGAATTTTAGTTATCACACTTGATAATCGTCGATACTTTCTACTCTTTTCCAACACCTTTAAGGATTCTGCCGAGCCATATTGGCTCATAAGTAGCATTGCATAATGCTTTGTTCTTGGATTTTGTGGATGACAATGAACAATTGGTTGTTTCTTACTGCTCCATGATATAGCTCTAGATCCTATATTGAACACATATTCAGATGTCGACCTCCTACCATCTAGATTTTTATCCCAACTAGAATCAATATGATCTATCAACTCAGCATTACAACCATTAATATATTCCGTGTGAAAATTAATAGTTCCTTTTAGATATTGAAGTACCCTCTTTGCAACATTCCAATGACTATTGTGAGGTTTAGTCATGAATTAACTAAGTACAATGACTGAATAAACAATATCAGACCTGGTTGTGGTGAGATAATTTAAACTTCCAACCAAATATCAATACATAGTACTATCAACCTCTTTTTTCCCATCATCATAATGAGTTTGACATTTTGTTCTAATGGAGTAGACATTGTCTTACATTCATCCATATTAATTATTTTAAGTAATTCCTTTAGTGAAACTACCCATACCTAAACAATAGTGCAACTATCTAAGATATTTCATTTTGAATACCCTTTGACAATTATATTTGATGTGTTTAAACAAGTTAGTATCACTTCCTATTATAATTAGGTCATCAACATATAAAGAAATTAAATAAATATGTCCATTCTCATTTGACTTGATATACAAATTGGGATCACTTTTACTTTTTATAAAACCTTGCTACAGAGGTTGTCTATTTTTTCATACCATGACCTGGGGGCTTGTTTAAGCCCATATAAGGCTTTCTTTAGCTTGCATCCAAGATGTTCTTGACAATGTTTAACAAATCCTTTTGGTTGAACAAGGTAAACCTCTTCTTTCAAATTTCCATTTAGGAAAGTTGATTTTATATCTAACTGAAGTTGCTTCCAATTGTATATTGCGGACAATGCTCTGATCATTCTAATTATGTTCATTTTTTCCGCTAGTGCTAATTTTCATAACCTATACCTTCTTTTTATTAATAGTTCTTTGCAATGAATCTTTCGTTATATTTGTTTATGCTACCATCAACATTAAATTTTAACTTGTAAAACCACTTTGATCCTATAGGGACTCCTTTTTCCAGGAAAATCTATTTATTCTCATGTTTCATTTTTTATAATAGAGTTATAGTCTTCTTTCACAGCTTCCATCCTTTCTTTATGACCCTTATCTTGTTCAAAATTTAAAGGTTCCATAACTTGAGTCATTAAACCATAGTCCTTATACCTTACATACATCTAAATTTGTCATGTTTACCTCTTTGGCGCTACATTGCATTACAGAGTTCCTTCATATCTCTTTCTATTTTGTGAAGCATTTGCATATCTTCTTACGGGCATACTTTGAGTACTAATGGTGTCCATTCTACTTTAATATTTAGCTTGCACCTATTCAGTAACTTCTTCTTCTTTAGCATTTTCATCATTTGTTTCAAGTAGATGGCATACATCATGACCATGTTCTTTTTTAATTCATATGTAAATTCATGAAATAAAAAACATTTTCTTTCAAACACTTTATGACTGATGGGACAAAACATTTTACAAGCTTCATAATCTATACAATAACCTACAAAAATACATTTGCTTGCTTTGGCATCCAATTTTATTCTATTTTCTTTGGGAATGTATGAAAATGTCATACTTCCAAAAATTCTAAAATGTTGAACTTCTAGTTGAAAACCATAAAACACTTTTAAAATGTGTTTTATGTTCTAATAATTTGGTTGAGCTTATGTTTTTGAGATATACAATAGTATTAAAAGCTTTCGCCGAAAAACCATTAGAAGGACCTTTACCTTTTATCATAGTTTGAGCACATTCAACCAACATTTTGTTCATCCTCTCAGCTACTCCATTTTGCTTAGGTGTATGTGGCATTGTATATTGTTGCATAATTCCATTTCCTTTACATTAGGGGAATTTTGACATCTAAAGTAGCCCTCCTAAGTTAAATAACAAAATAACAGTTCAAATAATAAAATAAGAGATGATTTTTTAAGGAAAAAATTGAGACTACTTTTTATTGTATTTTGGGCATATCTTCGTATAGCTTTACTCAAATGTCAATTATATACATCCATTGGATGTGAAATTAAATTTCACATCCAACGAGTACCCAATATGCATACTTCTAAGTAGACCCACACTGAACAAAAAAAAATGAAATTACATGAAAGAAGCATGTTTAACATGTTTTTTTCATGTATTTCCAAAATTTTCTGGTGTGGGTATACTTAAAAGTATGTAGAGTGGGTACTTGTTTAATGTATATTTAATTTTACATCCTACATGTGTCTTCACATGGCATTTGAGTAAATATATAAGAAGATATGCCCAAAATAATATTAAAACAAAATAGTTTTGAGTCTTTTCCCTGCAAAAATATTTTCCCATTGGGATGACATCATCATCTTGAGTCCTATTGGTCTATTTAAAGTTAATTTTGTTAGTACATTTTTTGTTGAGGTTAATTTTTTACCTCAAAATTCCCCTGATGCAATGCTTGATGAAGGGTCTTGATGAATATTGTCCCACTTGATCTGATCTGAGAATTTTGATATACATGCATACTTATTTTTCAACCATATTCTTAAATTCTTTAAAATACTCAAATACACCGCTTTTCTTTAGGAACAAGAAAATAAAGAAATGTGACTGAAACAAACAACTTTAGATTTTTGACATCATTACTTACAAAGGCACCATTGTCAACAAAGTGCCCAATGTGCCTTCTACGTTTGAATTATCATACCTCCTTTTCAGGTATTCTCTAGTAAAGTGACTAGTCTTACTACAATAGTAACATCAATTATTTCTCTTCATATATCCTTTTGTTATTGGAGGTGGTGGTCCTTGAAATTGCTTTGGATGTGGCTTTCTTCCTTTATTTTTCTCTCACGACTTTCCTTTGAAAGGTCATTTTCCTTTCGCTACCAATGCTAAATAGAACTTTGAGGCCTATGAGTAAGGTTCTTTCTTCTTTGTGCTTTCTACATAAGAATACTTTCCAATTCATCAAAAGTAGGTTCCTTCTCATTATCTAAAATTATTGTGATGAATATTTGGTAATATTAAACATACCATTTAAAGTTATATTGAATAAATCTATGCTAGATACTTTTTCACCTATGCCACCAACTTTGTCTTTAATTTCTTTGATTCTCAAAATGAAATTACTAGTACTTTCATTATCTTCCACCTTCACTAAAAGAATCTTAATCTTCAAAAATAGGACTCGGTTTGTGTTCTTCATCTCATACATATTTTGAGTGTCATAAATATCTCATTGGATGCCTTGTATATTGGGTATGATGTTTTCATTTACAAACATTCTTAGTAGGGCTTTCGCCTTCATCACTCGTCACTTCCAATATTGAATTGACATTGTTGTAGCTACTAGGACTTCTAGCTTAAATTCATCTCCACATACAATCAACCCAATCATGTCCTTCCATCAATTTCTACATCTTAAATTTCTAGTTTGCATAGCTTTCACCATCTAATTTGGTTGATTCATTTAGATAAGACTCCACTAAAATATTAACCATTTTTCATCACACTTAAAAAAAACAATTCCCACAAATTTAAACTACAAATTACCTTCTCTTACTTAGGCTTTGCTTTCCTTCTTATTTTTTTTTCAATCCATGCAACAACTCCACTTGCTTGACCATGAAATCTCTATGCACCAATTTGCTCCACAAGTCATAGAAATGAATGTTTCAAACCCCGAGAAGTAATTGGAGCTTCTTTCTTTCAATCACTTACAATGGGAAAATACCCTAATGTTATCATAAATAATTTCATCTTGGACTCACATAAATTACATAGAGTCCCATACATCAACACATCTCAAATTTGGCCTTCAACAAAATACACTTTTCCTTCAATAAAATACACAACTTTACCACTTCTATGACAATGGAACTAGGTGCACATGGCTCTAGATTTTTCGTCTAGCACTTAACTCGGGAATCAACTCCACCACAAGTTCCATTGGTTCCACATGCATACAAATCCAACCCACACTCTCTTCTCAACACTTATTTGTTCGATATCCTCTACTTGTTTCTCCTTCATGCAATAACTCAACACAATATTCAACACAACATCTCGCAAAATGACAATTCCACATGACATATTCAACTCATACAGTTACTTCACAGCTCCACCACAACTCAAACTCACAACTTCTTTTGATCTATCATAAATTTTCTAGAATTGTAGTCATCCTTACTTGATTACACAAAGATACAACTCTCACTTGGACTACCCCACAAGCTCGGCTTGGCACTCAATGCCCTTAGCACCACAACTTCTTTGACCTCTTGCTTTGAAACCAAATTATAAAGCATTCATTAAGAGACCATTAATATCATACTAAAAACAGTCAATTGAATTTATTAATTTCTTGAAACCAATTACAATTTATAGGAGAAATTCAGACATAACTAATTCCTAAAAACAAGTACAAGATAAATCACTTATTCTAAACCTAGAAACTCGCTTATTTAAATGTTTCAATGCTTTTAGAAATTTACCAGAAGTAATTCCCATATTTATTCTATATTTCACATTCATTTTTATTTATTCCCATTCTTTTCTAGGGATCTAATTTAGACATGAGCAAGTATTGTATAAAGCAAGTGATAAATTAATAAATATAGTATATTCTCATTAACACGAGAGTGGAATAACTCAAAACTTATAATACCTTGAAATAGTTAAATGTCAATATGAAGAAATGTTGAATGTAAAATTTACCCATGGTTGCCAAGAGGTCTTAGAGACCAACTTGAAGACTTATATAAAAGGAACAATTATTTTCTTACCTCTTTAGGAGGCTTGGTTTGAGATTATGGATATTCTTGCTCCTTCAATGTCATTTTCTATCTTTTCCTTAGGGTGAAATGTGTCCTTTAATGTCTTTTTCTATATTTGTCTCGAGCTCAGTGTGAGATAGGTCTAGGGGCTTGAGGGAAATAGGGTCAGGGTTTTATTATTGTCATTTTTAATAGGGTGCATGGGATATGTTTGGAGGATGCAAACACACTATTTGAAATAGAACTTGTTATTTCTTTTGGTATTTATACATGTGTTACAACATATGTCAAAACATTTATATAACATTTTTTTTAATACATATCAACATATATGTTAATGCATGTGTATTAGTATATATCTATTAACCTATATTGAAACAAATGTGTTTTAATACATACCTGTGTTGGGTATGTGTTATATTCTTTGCATGACAAGCCCCATGTGTGATTTTTATGTGTCGGGTGTGACAGAGGGGTCATAGGTGGTGCAAAACCCTCCCCCTTACCCCATATAGGAGGTTTTCGTGGGTGTTAGTAGACCCTCCTACCTAAATATTCGAGCATGGATCCCTAAAAAAATGGGTGGCTTTTCTGCATCAAATTTTGGTAGTTTTTGGCACATGATTTTCACTTTTAGATTTTTTATGGAACATGGTTATTGCACTCCATGGTAATGTAATTCTATTTAAGGAAAAAATAGTTGTATTATAATCCAAGGTTAATGGATTGAGATTTTTTTTATTTGTGATTTATATTCTATTATATAATATATTTATATTCTATATATATATATATATCTTATATATATATATATATATATATATTATATATTATATTTATATATATATACATTACTGAACAAGATATAATAACAATAATATAATTAATTAAATTAATTTAAAAAAATGGTTTTCCTAATTTGGGTTTCCAGGGTAATTATTTGTGTAAATGTGTGCGTGCCATTACATTTTACTTCATTTTATTTTATCAAGAATCTATTTGCAACAATTAATTATAAAGGGTTAAAACCAACATTTGGAATTATGGATTTGGCTTTAAGGGGACACCTTTGTGGCTAATGGCTTGGTGTGAGCTTGTGGTAGACATTGATAAAAAGGAAACTTTGTGGACTTGATTCTTGTGGTGAAAGTAAAGGGTGAGTAATCCAAAGGAGAAATTTGATGTGTATAGTTTCAAGCTCTGGAAGCTCAAAATGGAATCTTATTTGGTGGTTAAAGATCAATGGATTGTTTTGGATACAGGTATTGCACCAATGGGGATGTTGATAGAATATTAGAGCACGTTGGATAAAAAAGAAAATATATCTTTGAACTAGCATGAGTAATAGTGCATATTTGGTGAGTGAGAGATTCAGAGGCTAAACAATTCGAAAAGTGTGCAATTGGCAGTTGAAGTGAGCAAAATTTTGCAGGTGGAGCACAAAAGAAGAGGTTCCATATTCACATGAGGGTGATGCTAAGAGGGTGGAATGAAGCAATCTTCATTCCATGGAAGGAGAGGATCACACTCATTTTGATGGGTAATAGCTTGTGGGAATTTGTTGACGAAGAGATCCAAGTTCCTTCATAATCTTCACAAGAAACCAAACACAATATGAAATATGTGAAGGACATAGGGATCATATTGGATTATATGAAGGATCACAGTCCCTCACATAACAAGGAAGAAAACAACTCATTAAATGTGGAAAACCTCAATAAAGTTGTACCAAAGTGACAATGAAAACAAAAACATGGTGCCAAGAGAAAAGATTAGGGATATGGCCTATGAAGTATTATAAAAGAAACTTAATGGGGAGGATGAAGACAAAAAAAAGAGAAACCCAAAGAGATATTTTAAAATAATTTTCATGAGTCATAGTGTAGACTTGGTGAACGAGAGATTCACAAGCTAAAGAAATAAAAAAGTGTGTAGCTAGGATTTCAAGTGAGCACAATTTTATAAGTGGAGTGCACTAGAGGAGGGTTGAGATTCACTTAAGGGTGAGCCCAAGGTGTACTACGGGCTTGGAGAGGTCGACAGGGTCAGCACTGAGTTTGTGGAGTTGTTCCATATGTGTGGGGAGGATGAGAGAGTTGAGGTCGCACTAATGGATGGGTCAAGTAGCTTTAGGAGGGCCAAACCTCTAAAAGACAACTAAAAAAGTGCAGGATAAATTTCCAGGGGATGATTTTTCTAGGCTCCATTTGTTGTATTTTCCATGTATTTTCAAAGGGCCATTTTCCCTAGTAATGGAGCTAATAATTTCTCTAAGAAAATTTAATGAAGAGAGATTGGAAGGTTAAAATAATTGTTGTTCTTGTTTGATTTTTTGGGATTAATTTTTTGAAATATTTTTCGTTGTTATTTGTTGAGTTAAATTGCCAAAGATTTTTTTTTTGTTACTTCTTTAGATTTTTTTGGTGTGGAAAAAATCATTTATTGGGTAAAAGTAATTTATGAGAGTAAAATAACTGCATGAGACATTAATATGAAAACCGACGCTTTTAAATTACTCACAATGAGAACAATCCATTCCAACTTTCTAGCAATGAGCAAAAAATCAAAAGAACTCTAACCTCATCATCAAAGTTTATTCCTACATAACTGAATTAACCAGTGACATTTAAATGATCAACAATAGATCCACCTCATGACATATTCATATTAAATAAACACTTCATAAAACACCTTGTTGGAAGTTGAGGTTTTTTCATACAATTTAGCCAATGTCATCATCAAACACTCAGTTGTCTTTTCTTTCAAAATATTGAAAGTCGTTAATTCTTCCAGACATAGCGATATATTTTCCTCTGCCTTTATGTCAATAATACCCCATTCTTCGCCTTTCAAGTCGTTGACTTCTTTACTATTTCTCCCAATGGTAGAAAATGATTTTTCTAACACGGATAATCTTCCATTTACATGTTCCATAGCTATTAGTTTTGATTGTTAAACTTGTTAACCCTAAAACTTTCTTCCACCATTTCTCCCATTTGAACTAGTAACCCTCCTTTCCTATTTTTTTTTATCATCCAAATAAACCTTTGAAAAATCAAAATGAATGTTGAAATAAAAAATATAATGAAATAGTAGAAAGAAGACACCAATATGCATGATTCACCTTATTTGGGCCACATCCATGGATAAATAACCAATCCTTCGTTTTATTTCTTTTAGAAAAAATGAAGGGATTATAACCTGTAACATATCCACTACAACCTCCTCTTCCCTATCTCATAGTCTCCTCCCTCTCAATTACAATGCTCTCCCAGTAATACGCAACCACAATAAAATTCCCTCATAAAAGAGGGTTGCCTTTTAGGAAAAAACCTAACATAGAAGTTATTGTCATATCTATGATTGAATGTTGAATGGTCTAGATTGATTATAAAATTACAATATTTTATAAGGAAAACTTTCCAAAAAAAAATCTTCAAGGGTGTTGCCTTCGACCCCCCACCAAGGGGGGCTCTAAAGAATTATCATCCCTCCTAGATTCCCTGGTGATAGTAGTAGTGGGAAAGCCCATTTACACCCTAGCTATTAGGAAAGAATTATGATCCCTCCTAGACTCCTTGATGATACTAGTAGGGGTAAAGCCCATTTACACCCTAGTTATTAGGAAATAATTATCATCCCTCCTAGACTCTCTAGTGATAGTGGTAGGGGGAAAGCCCATTTACACCCTAGATATTAGGAATTGGGGTCCAAATTGTTGATTTTTGGGGAGGTATTCCCTAGCTACACAAGTTAAAATTGTGCTTGTCTAATTAGCACTAGAAAATTAACATGGTACAAGAGCAATAAGATTTTACAAGGAAAAACACATGTTAATTTTTGGGGTTTTTACAATATTTATGTACAACATATTTACTTTTACTACTACCTAAATTTATGCAAATAAGTTCATAAATTATGGTGGGAAGTAATTCCCAGTAAATATGTTTAATTACCGAAATATAAAGAATGTATTGCATATTTACTTTTTACTTCTACCTAAATTAATGCAAAGAACCACATAAATTATGAAGGAACAATTTAACAAAGTCAAATACTATGTGGATGGATTATAACCTAAGGAGTTGTCTATAATGCGACTTTTTGGAGATTCCGGTGACGGAATCCAACGGAAGAAATGAGGTTAAATCTTGATTTTTAGCAGTTAAAATGGTTTTTTAACTACATATTTGGATTCAGCGCCCTG
>APFE031179629.1:44057-61046 GCA_000404065.3 Pinus taeda
CCTAGAAATAATATGAAATGAGTCTTTATTGATCAAACCCTTATGGTAGGGCAACATCATACATTCACTCCTTAAGGAAGGAGACCACTCCACAAGCCATATGCTTGTTCATACAAGACTATCTCTCTTCATTTCTCTCCATGTGGAGTCTCTAGCCTCTATATAGGCTTCATACATACAATACCATGCATCATTACCATGGTTTCCTCATACCATCAACTAATACCATGGGCCCCTTACATTATTATTAACTACTTGTGGTCCTTACATGACATGGGTTAACTACCTTATTTATTACTATGGCCCATCCCATTATTACATTATTACCTTGGGTACCTCCCTTGGTACCCCATATTATCCCCCCATGGGTTAACAACCTTATTTATTACTATGGCCCATCCCAATATTATATTATTACCTTGGGTACCTCCCTTGGTACCCCATATTATCTCCACTTTTGTGCCCAAGAAAGTGCTCTGATACCAATTGTTGTAGATCTAACCCACGAATATTATGAAAATAAGAAAATACAAATATACCTAGAAATAATATGAAATGAGTCTTTATTGATCAAACCCTTATGGTAGGGCAACATCATACATTCACTCCTTAAGGAAGGAGAAGAGACCCCTCCACAAGCCATATGCTTGTTCAACAAGAATACTTCTCTTCATATCTCTCCATGTGGAGTCTCTAGCCTCTATATAGGCCTCATACATACAATACCATGCATCATTACCATGGTTTCCTCATACCATCAACTAATACCATGGGCCCCTTACATTATTATTAACTACTTGTGGTCCCTTACATGATATGGGTTAACCACCTTATTTATTACTATGGCCCATCCCATTATTACATTATTACCTTGGGTACTTCCCTTGGTACCTCATATTATCCCCCCTAGGTATATAACAATTGACCTGGTGCCATGTAATGTTGCTAGGGAGAATGACTCAAATAGAATTAGGTCCCAAAGTGCTCCCCTAGTCAAAACGTTCTGACCATATTGCTAAGGATTACTTGGCTAGTGGGTAGAGTGAGTGCCTCAAAGCATCGACAAATTATTTTTACCATTCAAATGCTATGTGAAGACATGGTGGAATGGTAAATAGACTCAGGTTTTCACTATTGATCGGGGTAAATTGACCTAGTTACAAGTGATGACTTGGTTAGTTGGTGAAGCAGGACTAGTTTTTTTACCCCAATTAGGGGGTACCATATCGCCAAAGGGTATTTTGCTAGTGGGTGAATAGATATTTTGTATGATGTTAATGTAGGATGCTTTACACATGGTTCTAGAATAGAACATGAAGTGGATGGAGTGACATTAACAAAGTGGGCTCATTCAATCTTTTGTTGGATGGAGAATTTTTTTAGCTAAGTGGACATCTTGAGGAAATCAAGGTGAATACCTACCTAGATAAGAGGAAGTGTTTATTTTTGGGTAGATGCTGGAGGTATTCCTTACCTACACAGGTTAAAGGAAAGAAAAAATATTTTTTAAATTAAAAGAAAGAATATTAAATTTAATCTTATATTTAATTTGCAAAGAGATAGCCCTGAGGGTTAGCTCAATTGGTCGAGGTCCCGTCGCTAAAGAGCCTCACTAATGGGAAGTCACGGGGTCAATTCTCCTAGATTCTCTTGGGGTTAGGCTCTGCTAATAAAATGACGGGATGTGATCCCTTCAGGTGGATCTACCTGGATATTTCCTTGGGAAATTTTTTTGCAAAGAGATGTGCCTCTTGGGCACCCTAAAATCACTATAAAAAATACACTTGAACTTGCCATTTTCATACTCACTCATCACACACATTTTTCTTTCTCTCTCACACATGGGAAGAAAATTTGAGGAAGAGGTTGAGGTTTCTAAAGAGAAAAATTTATGAGATAGTCAATGTTTAACGAGATAAATTTTCTAAGTGTAATTACTTAATAATGTTCTTGGAGAGTGTTAAATTAATATCATATATCATTGGAAGTAATTATTAGTTGCATAAAAGTGTGCTTGTATACTTAACATTAGAAAACCATCACAAACATGGCTAAAAAATAAGACCTCTAAATGAAGAATATAATTAGGCTCCAAAACCAACAAATGACAACAATAATTGTCAACATCATCATCATCACCATCATATTTTTCATACGGTATTCATTATTATCATCATTGTCATTTTTGATCATCATCATCACCATAATATTGTTCATATGGTATTCATTATTATCATCATTAACATTTTTCATCATCGCCATCATCATCATCATTGTCATTGACATCATACTCATTGTCATTGTCATCAACCTCATCATAGTTGTACTCTTTACCATCGCCAACACTAGCATTATTGGCATCGTTATTGTCATCCTCATCATCATCATACATGGTTTCATGAGGTGGGGTTGGGGGGTGTGGTTTCCTTTGAACAAGGAATCAAATATATTTGGAGTTCCCTTTAGAGATAGGCATAGGAAGGTGAGATATATTTTTCCTCAAGTGATTGAGTTTTGTATGCATTAACCTAAACTATTTCCAAATTAATGAATATGAGCTTCAATGTCTCATGAAAATTTTGGTTCTTAAGTTCCAAGATGTTGATTAGTTTGGAAAGACCACAAACACAAAGGGAGAGTAATTAAGTGTATGAGTTGATGATCCTTGGACATCTTTGATTTCTTGTATAACTTTTGTCAATATAATAACTCCCTTTATAGATAGCCTATAAATTATGCCATATAGAGTGTTGAGATATTTTATACATTAATTGTCTTATTATATCTCAAAGTTGGGCCTAAGGCCACAAGATGAAATGTTAGCTCCCTATGATTGTGCATTATATCGCTAAAGACGCAATCTTGGAAATTAGGACCATAAATCATGGGCCCTAGCACCATGGTTATATAATATGGGCCTTAGGATGATAGTAAGGCTCATATATTTAAATCATGTTAAGGTCATATATGTACCATAACACTATATGTAGTAATTAATTTGGGCAATATGATCATCATTTCTCTCAAAATATAATATAACATTGACCCCTAAGGATAGATGACCTTACATAGTGTTTTAATGGCCATTTTTTTTCCTGTGGAAAAAGTCGCAGTTCCTTTATTAATAAAGAAACTACATTTTGCAGATGCGTTGCATATATAATATTTCAAGCATTGCCTAACCTTCATCAGCCCATTTAAAATTGTGTTCGCCATTTAAGGCTTTTAGAAAAACATAGAAGGTCTATAAATATAAAGTGCTACTCTTCGCAGAGAGATTTGTAATTGTCTGTACTAATGAAAATAAAAGCAGTGGATATTTACGTATGGCTATCGACTACTGATCCAAAAAAACAAAAATAAAAAATTACAATCTCTATTGATTTTTCAGAATCCAAGCTCTATGAACGGCCTGTGGTAATATTGATAGTTGCTACCATCTCTTTCCTCCATGATCAACCAGTTAGTGTTGTCCTTGAGCGTCGCCTCCTTGGATAAGCTGTCAACAGCTAGTTACGTTCCCTGTAAATGTGACGACAAGAGAAGACGTCAAAGTGTGATATGAGTCTGTGTGCTTCATCTAATATGTGTTGTAATGTGTATGTATTGCAGAGTGCTATTTTATTCAACCAGTTACAAATAATTTGGGAGTCTCCAAATAACTGTAATTGATGACAGTTTTTGGATAATGCAAAAAGAATGATGTTTTTTGTCGAGACGAGTTCAACAAAATTGTTTGTTCCCCTTCCCAGGCCCATTTGTATTTTGAATACATGGGAAGCAGATAGGTGAAGTATAGCCCCACCCCCACAGCCCATCTCCTATGCTGAACTGTCAAAAAAAGCCCAAGGGTGGGATTGATCAATGATTTCAGGGATAATAATCCTTAGGTTTGGGTGGTCTTCCTCATCAGGGATGGAAATGTAATCAACTAGAAGCCTTGAAGTGATGGATGGCAAGTGCGAAGGTCTTTGTAGAAATATGGCTTGGTTTCTAGCGATCCAAATGGCCCAGCTAATAAGAAGCGGAATGTTTTTGAGTTTGGTTGAGTTGCATGTGCACCACGAGTTCCAAGCATCCAAGAGATTAGGACCCTACCATTTTAAAACAGAAGAGATCGATCTCACAAATCCATTCCAAAGATCTTGAGTGAGCGGGTAATGTAGGAAGAGGTGTTCCGTATCCTCATTGTCACTTTTACAGAGATGGCACCAGAACGGCCCTGCAAAGGATCATCTCATCAAGTTTGCCCCAGTCAGGACTTTGTTCCGAAGAATTGACCTCATGAGAAATTTTGATCGAGGGGGCGACTTCAGTGTTTTAATGGCCATAGTTGACTAAGATGGACAAATATAAGATCCTTTATTTTAAGAAGAGGTGAGCCTAAATATTAATCATGCTTTTATAACCCATATACAGTTTGATCTAATACAATCTAAGTGTCAAAATTATTACATTATAGAATATGTTGGCATTGAAGTGAGGGAAGATGTTAGAAGAGGGACATGCAAAAATTGATGAGTACTTGAGGTCCTTTGATCAAAGTAACACAGTAGAAAACTACAAATGCATTAATTAATAAATATATTTCACACATAGTCTACTACCAAATTAACAATCACATGAAAATATATAGAAAATATATTCAATAATTAACTTGCATCTTTAATGAGTCATTGGAAAATGTTATTGAGTATTAGTACATTCACGAAACCAATGCATAGGTTTCTATAATCCATAACAACCAATGCTAAACAAAACCAAGTCAAAGGAGAGCTAAAGACCCTACTACATCATTGTTGATCTCTGTGTTTGGCTTGGACATACATGTCAAAGTTGATATTTTCTAATGAAATTTGGAGGGAAGGTATATATAGGATTTCTTTACATCATATAGAAACTTATACCGTGACTCCAAGTATTGAATGCACGCATTGAAAAAATCTAACACCATGTTTCTATAGAAATCTAGAAAATTTAATGCATTAGCTCCTAAAATATGCATAATATAAAAACTTAGTAGTTTTTATATAATGTAGTGGAAATGTATAATAATGTGTTTTCTACAACACATCCAAATTTTAAGCCTTGTGTCCAAAATAATCATACCAATCAAAATTCTAGGCCTACCACATAAACAAAATATGGATTTTTTATGATATGGTTCTAGACTTATGTGCAGGAGTTGAACTCAATATTTGATTTAAAATTCTGTGTGAGGGTATAAGAATATTCATACACAAAATATCCAAAATTAATGTTCCAAATGTAAGGTATGAAATTGCACAGATATGGCTCAAGCATGCAACCATTACAACAATATTTATCAATGCATTATGGCTCATCATGTCACTTGCAAGGATTTGAACCATGGGGGGAAGATAACAACCATTCTATCCAACCACCCAAGGTAACCCAAATTGATATATATATATATATATGTGTGTGTGTGTGTGTGTGTGTGTGAGAGAGAGAGAGAGAGAGAGTAGGATTTCCAAAACCCTAGTGATGCTCCTCTGTCAAATTCTCTTAGTTGGAAAATATGAACTTCTTTGCAGAAGGTTGTTGATCAATCCACAATTGTTAATCACTTAATTTCCTCTTCTTCTTCTTTATTCTTTTCCATATTCTCATTAACTCATCATTATACATGCTCCTTTCATTATTTCTTCTTCTTAATCTTGATAATCCTCACATTTGTAATCTTCCATTATATGTAATATCTCACATGTATCCCATATCTTTCTATATTCCTTACGTAGACCATCTTCACCATCATCATTCTTATTTCTTTTATTACACACTACAACTCATCCACCTATTCTAACTACAACAAATCACATCTAGTGGGGTTCACATTTTCAAACTTGTCCCACTCAGTGGTGCTTATTACCTTCTCATCCTTCCTCTTCTACACCATCACCATTGTCTCAATGAATATAGCCAATGCTTGTTGCTCAAGCATATCCTTGTCTATATTTATCTTCATTGCAACCAACCCTTTCATGAAATCATCTTCAACTTTCCACTTCTCTTATACATATTCATTCCCTTGCATCAACATCTCTTCTTATTATGATTGTTGGTTCTCCATAATGTAAACATCAAATATTCCTTCATATTCATCACACTTCAATTTTCTTTACTACTTTTTGGCACGTGTTATTCGCATCTTTTCTTCAACATATTATTCACTCCGGCTTGTGTAAACAACTTGCTACATATTTCCTTTGGTCTACTTATACACATCTTCAAACAGACTATTTATTTCACCTTTTTCCTCTTTACTACATATCTCCCTTGCGAATCTTCTACCACAATACCAATTATTTATGCAATATTTTTACTCTATGCACTACTATAAAAGATATATTTGATCTACACTCTCTTGGGCATACTAGTACTCATCACTACTCGAGTTTGCTACACAAACTTCAGTTCAATCTACTCATAACAATATTTCATTACAAATCCTTCCTCACTATTCATTCGACATGTTATCAACAACATGTACTACACATACACTTTTCACATTCTCTTACACTCAAAAAAAAATCCTTGCGAAATATACCCATTGTCCTTCACCTAATATGTATTATATTCCCTAGACATCTCATTCATTTGCATGCTTTCAATTTCACACACTCCACTCCCACTTTCATAATTCTTCTCAACAACATCTATAAGAATTTACTTTTCTTTCACCTCTCTGTCCCTACTTCTTTTCACCTTTCTATATGATTTTATTCCTCTTACAAGGCTAAGTAACAATTTTGTTATAATGAACAAATATTTTTCGCACAAATATTCTTTATAATGGGCAACTTCAAACCATTTACAAATTTCATAATTTCTTCTTCATTGTTTTTTACAAGACCAAATCTCATGGCCGCCTTACAAAATTATTCAAAATAATTATATACACAATATATTGATTCAATTATTCTAATATTCCAGGAATATTTAAAGCAACCTCATAAGTTACAAAATTTCCTCTTAATTTTCTAGCCATCTTATCCCATCATTAGATCTTGACTTTTCATCTTTTTCCTCTCCATCATCAAATGTTCTTGTCATATAAATGCACAACCTTTCAATCTTTTACAAACGACTTTCACTTTTGGGATCTCCAACCTCATTGCATTCAAGATACCAATTATTCCTTTAACCCATTTCGTCAAATATGTACTAGGCATGAACTTTGATAAAACTCATTCATCTCTATATTTTGCACAACCTATGGTTATTTTATAGGAAAATACCATTCACGTTCATCTTCATAACCCTTTTCTTCTTACACTATTGCTTTCTCTCTTAACTCTATGGAATTCATCATTTCCATCATTATTCTTATTTTGGTTATCAATATTGTCTTCATCTTCTCTTCTATTATTTCTTCTTCTAACACTCGTAGGAAATTCTCTTCTTCCTATCATGTTGTCTTCTTCAACATGTTCAATCTCAACAATGGGAATTTATTTGGGTTTCTTTAATCACAAATTCATTCAATCACTCATTTATATTTCCAAATGTGATCTAGCCTCATGGAAGAAATTGTCGATATTGTTCAATAATCACAACCCTTGTTCTATATATGCTACAAAATCATTCACACCAACAAACTCTTTTACTAGACTCACCTTCACAAATCCCACATGCAACCACTCTTCAAGGACACACCAATACTCCAACAAGAACAAAATCCTACTCTAATACCATTTGATCTAATACCCAAGGACTTGAAATCAAAGTCAAATAGTGGAAGTAATACAACATATAACTACACTGCAAATGCATTAATAAATAAAAATCATTCTACACATGGTCTTCAATCAAATCAATAATAATGTGAAAATGTACACAAAATACTTCCTAAAAAAATCTTGCAACATTGATGATTCAATTGCCAATGTTCATGGGCCTCATTACATTCTCAGTTCCAGAACACGTCTTTGCAATGTGCAATAACAATCATTATACAAACTCAAATAAAAAATAACTAAATTCCCTATTACATAAATTTACAAATTATTTAAGCCATGAGTCTCTCACAATTTAGTTCCCACGACTTTTAATTTCTTTGAGTTTAGAAATTTGATAGAAATTGCAACTGCCCAAGATTTCAGTCTGAAAACAAGAGACACAATTCTACCCTATTGATATACAGAATGAAAATCACAATTCATAACAACATGCATATACATGCAATAAGCAAAACCACAAATACACAGTGATTTCTAGGGGAACCTAACTCGGAAAAACCCCTCAAACCTCTTTGCATTAATCAAATGAGTAGATAAACTATTACAATTGCTAGCTCCAACTCTAAGCTCAACCTACAAAAGAATAATTGTTCTCTCTACTCAATGATAAACTCTGGCCAACAATTAGACAATTATTTTCCCACCAAGCCTCCTATTTCCTTGCACAATGATTCAGATCTTGGGGGGAGGCCCTTAAGATATAAAAAATTGAAATGGATCTTGGGGGGAGAGGTCCCCAAGATCTAAAAAATTGAAATCACAGAAGAAAATAGGAGAATACACAATAACAAAACCACAAATCATTTTTTTTATTAAAACATATAATAATTGTAAAGACTACATTGTGGTGGACAATCTGTCCTTTTACAAAATGTGACTTGTTACTTATAGCCTTTTTTGGTTACAATACCAAAAGTAAATTCCATGGGTGGGTAAATACCATGGGTGAATGAATACCATGGGTTGATGTCACATACAATACCATGGGTATACCACGGGTGAATGAATACCATGGGTGGATGCCACTTATAATAACATGGGTAAATTCCATGGGTGGATGAATACCATGGGTAAATTCCATAGGTGGATGAATACCATGGGTAAATGTTATTTTTTATTCGGATCATTCCTCCATCCTTAAGAAGTAATGATCCCCATTGCATGAATATCCCTCCTGAGAAGTTTGTGTTGAATATGAAGAGCCAGTAAAGAGAAGAGTTTTATGTGGTTAACCCATAACCATGATGAACGAAGATCCAAGGATAGAGATACCCTATAATGCTTGTTACCAACTGTGATACTGACAGTGTGCAACCTAGCTAATGGAATTCGATGAAGCGTGGGTTTGTGGATGACTCCTAACCATGAAAAACGAAGATCCTAGGATAGAGATACACTGTAATGCTTGTGACCAGCTGTGATACTATCAATGTATGACCTATCAAATGGACTTTGATGAAGTGTGTATTTGTGGATGACCCATAACCATGATAAACGAAGATCTGAGGATATAGATACCATGTAATTCTTGTGACCAACTGTGATACTAATAGTGTGCGACCTAGCAAATGGACCTCAATGACAAGGATTTTGTGTGGTTGACCCATAATCGTGATGTTGATTGTTGATGAAGTAGTAGGTGCCTACATAGCCTGGGGTGGAAGGGAATGTCTCCAAAGAACCCAAGCCGGATGTTGCTATGCTAAAATTGATGAATGTGAAGCAAGTGCCTACTAAAGCAGGGTAGGAGGGCACGTCTCCAAAGGGAACCCACTCTAAATGTTACTCCAGATTTAAAATGGACATAACTCGGTCAATATAGCTCAGAATATCTATTATAGCCTGTTTTTGGAAGCAGAATGACCATTCTGCATCTTCTTCTGTGTTGGAAATCCTTATCTAAACACTTTAGAAACTCAAATTCATGTTGCAATTATTCTGTTGTCACAAAAGCTCTGATAATATATATATATAATATTATATATATATATATATAATATATATATATATATAATATAGCTTATTTTAAATCAACGATATCTCCCTATCCGAACTCCGATTTGACCATTTTTTTTTTTGAAATTGGGTGATTTTCACGACGATCTCAGATATACAATAATTGTACAAAAACTGCAAGAAATGATAGGAGATCTACCATCCACGACTTGTTGTTAGAAAAATTTATGCAACGCAACTAATTTTAAATCAACGATATCTCCTTCCTCCGAACTCCAATTCGGTCGATTTATTTTTTGAATTCGGATATTTTTCCACAAGGAATCCAAATTTTCTATTTTTTTTTAATATTTCACCAAAAATTATAGATCTGGTCTACAAAATCACCACCCAAAAAATTCTTGCAAAAAAATGAGAAAAATAAAATTCTTCCCGCTTTGCCCAAGAAACTACTTTGTGGAGATCATAGCACGTGCATGAAGATAGTTGAATATTTCTTCAAAAATTTGAAATTGAAATATGCATCAAACCCTCATTCCCATGGAGTCATAACTTGGCTCTGATACCACTGATCTGAATCTTGGGGGGAGGCCCCCAAGATATAAACAAAATTGAAATGCCAGAAGAAATGAGGAGAATACACAATTAAAAAATCACAAAGATGTTTTTTTTATTAAAACAGATAATAACTGTAAAGGTTACATTGTGGTGGACAATCTATCCTTTTACAAAATGTGACTTGTTACTTATATCCTTTTTTGGTTACGATACCATAGGTAAATTCCATGGGTGGATAAATACCATGGGTGAATGAATACCATGGGTTGATGTCACATACAATACCATGGTTGAATGAATACCATGGAAGGATGCCACTTACAGTACCATGGGTAAATTCCATGGGTGGATGAATACCATGAGTAAATTCCATAGGTGGATGAATACCATGGGTGGATGACTTTTCCACTCGGATCACGCAAATATTGAGGAAATTGACCCCTAAAAGATAGAAATTTCCTCCAAATTGATTATGGAAATCCCAAGGATTGATCATTGACTGCATGCAATACATGTACACTAAAAACTAGTTTACAACAGATGTTACATTGGGTTGTCATCTCCACTTTAGCTGAGGAATTGGAATCCCTAGCATGCACTAGCTATTTTGGGTTGATTGATGAGTTAACTGACAAATTTTTGAGTTAAATCATTGTCCCACTACACCACTGACCTTCAACTGACTCTATCAATAGTTAGAGGTCAGTTAATTGAATACAACTAAAAATCACTGTACTAGATTACTAATATTTAGCAACCACACTTGCATAACTGAACTCCAATCCCTCTAACTCGAATTTAGTGAGCTAAATGAGTGATAAGATCCATGTCATAGTGGTTAATGGCCTCCAAGTTGTCATGCTAATGTGGAAATCTGATTTACTCAATTTGAGTATGGCTAAAGTCGAATTGAGTCTTTCATGCTATATTTTTCTCAACACCCCCTCTTAGCAAGAAAGGGATTTTCCACCACCCCTATCCTGCACATGTGGAATTTGAATATACCTCTTGAAAAATCCTTTGTCAAGATGTTAGCATCTTGCTCCTCAATTGGAATGTATAGTAGCAACATAATTCTCCTCTACACACAGTCCCACAAATGACGATATCAGGTATCAATGTGCTTGGATCTGCCATGAAATACCAAATTCTCAGAGTGCTTAATGCAACTCTAATTATCACAACATATCACTGTCAAATCCATTTCCTAATTGAATAGTCCCACAAGTATTTTCCTCATCCAGATTGCTTCACACATTGCTTGGCTTGTAGCCATGTATTCAACCTCTGTTGAGTTGAGTGCCACATACCTATGCTTCCTGTTGTACCAAGAAATAGTTGTGGACCCAACACTAAAGATATCATATGATGTACTTTCCCTATATATCTTGGTAGGCCTCACCATAGCTTGAATCAACTGGTTTACTCCATAGCACATGTTGGGTTGTGTATTTAGAATATACATTAGTCAACCCACAAGATACCTATAAATGGTGGCATCAACTTCCTCACCTAAAGAAGCATACCCCTTCCTCCAGTTTGTAGCTATAGGTGTGTCCATGGGCTTACAATTCTCCATGTGAAATATTTGAAGCATCTCGATAGCATACTTGCCTTGAGACACAAACAATTCGCCATCACCCTGCCATGTTTCCATCCCAAGGAAGTAATGCATGAGGCCCATGTCTTTCATCTCAAATTTTCTTGCAACATCCTCTTTATAGGAGAGAATCAGCTACTCATCACCTGTCAATATTAAATCATCGACATACAAAACAAGAATAAGCAACTTACCATTTACCACAATGTGATATAGGTTCACATTTGCTTCACTTTTGGTGAAGCCCAATCCAATGAGATAATCGTCGATTTGAGTGTACCATGTTTGGGGCACTTGTTTGAGACCATACAATGCTCTCTTGAGTCTGCACACATGCAACTCTCAACCATATGTCTCAAATCCTCATGGACGCTCTATGTAATTTTCCTCCTCAACATCGCCGTTGAGAAATGTGGTCTTCACATCCATCTTGTGGATTTTCCAACCCATCTGCACAGCCAATGCTAGAATGGATATGATTGAGGAATACCTTACAATTAGTGCAAAATTTCCTCATAGTCCACTTCCTTTGTATGAGATAATCCTTTGGCCATAAATATGGCCTTGTACTTCTCGATGCTCTTATCAGCATGCATGCTTCACTTTTTAGATCCCTCTGGAACCAACCATTGATTTCCCTTCTAGTCTCAACACCACATCCCATACACTTTTCTTCATGGTGGATTCATATTCTTCCACCATGGCATCAATGCAAACAAGTTGAGAAACTTCTTCCTCAAATGAGGAAGCCTTTGTCTCAATGAGCTCTATCATGGGAGCCATGCAACCAATGTACCTATCAGATGACCTCCTCTGTCTGCATTGTGATGTGGGGGCTCCCACATTCTCCCTAGCATCTTGCAACAATCTATCAACTTCTATGGTTTTCTTTCTCCCATCTCTGGAAGATTTTGGTTGAGTGGCTACCTCCACTATGCCTCCTTTCTAGTGATCCAAGTAGATCTTCAAACACAGTGGCATGGAAAACGCTCAAAATTAAAAGTGGCAGAAAGATGATGAACTTGACATCAAATCGAAGTGCTCATCGCCCTAATTCTAAAGATGTGAACGACACTCCAATCTGAGTCCAGATGAAGGAGATAGAGGCAGTGAAAGTTGGGTTGACTTTTGATGACTGGGCATGTTTAACGAGGATAGGATTTGTACTTTTCCGGCAGACGGAATCCATCCAACTCTGGCTAGATTCAGGTGAAATCGTAAAAAAACCGAATTTCCAAAATTGTACAATTTGTTTAAAAAAAACATTAAAATGTATAAAAAGAGGGGAGTGGCGGGCCACCAACCCCACCACCCAAACTCCCATCCACATATCAATAAAAAGATATTAGTGGAGGGGTGGGCCACGACCCCCAGCACCTCCTACCGAACCCACAACCACATTTCTCAAGCCTTCGTTGGAGCATGGTGCGAGCATTGCCATAGAAGGTGGGCTAACCCTTGGGAGCAGGGCCCAACCTCCAACAAACAGTCGGCCACTAATGCATGGAGCGGGAGGAATGTACAGTGGGTGAGCCACCCAAGGCGGACCCGACCCGACCCAGCCAAACTTTAAATTAAAGAATAATTTTAGTCTAAAAAATATTTGTTATGAAAAAAAGGGAGGAGGCGAGATTTGACCGCCCGACCTCCTCCATACTAACTGGAACCTTAACCAATTCCACCAATAGACTTATTGAGAAATCTGTAACAATTTTTTTATTTAAAACACAATTTTCAGTGCGCTCAGGGATAGGAGGCAGTGCACGTAGTTCGAGGTAGAATTTTGCAGGAGGGCCAAATTTTCATTTTGTAAGAATTTGACAAATTTTATATGGTTTCAACACTTCTCGATGCCACGAACGCAATGGCGCTGTCCGTTTCTCCATCAAAGTTATGCATTTTCGACCATTTTTCAGTATGGAGGTATAAGACTCCTTTTTGTAAGTGATGCTTGTACTCTTCTTTTTCATGCCACTTAATGAATGAAGGCCTCCCCATTGATCAAGCAGGTCCTAGAGAAATAGTCCAAGTCGAATGATCTTCGTTATCGTCTTATTGTCTTCTTTCATGCTTTATGTGTTTCTCCTCTTGTCTCATGTGCACATTAAGTTTTCTCTGTTAAGCTACAATTTATGCATGTAATTCTTTAACACATCTATAAGCAAAAGATTTTGGATCAAGTGGTATCAGAGTCAGTCTTTTTAGATATGAGTTGCATGTTTGTATGCTAACAAGAAACAAGCTCAGAAGAGGTGAAGGGAAACTAAAGTCTTTCGATCCCGAAGCGAGGTGTGCACATCGAAGGAGAAACATGGCAGATGAAGAAGCTCGTCATGAAGAGGAGCGCAATTTTCGCAAAACCTTCTATACAATGGCAGAGAATGTTGGTCAGATCCTTTCAAGGTTGGAGAAAGCAGAAAAGAGAAATCTAGAAGAACAAGGTTTAGTGCATGGAAATGGTGGAGAAGAACCCCCTCCTTCTCCTTCCACGAATGAAAGTTCTTCTTCCTCTCATCATCATAATCGTAGAAATTCAAGGGATGCATATAAGAAACCTTTCTTTAAATTAGATGTCAAATATGATATTCCCATGTTTAACAGTGAAAGTAATTCACAAAATCTTGGCAACTAGATTAGGCATATTGAAATCTACTACAGGATTTAGCAGATCGATGAGGACGAGGCAAAGATTCAGCTGGCATCTCTTTGGTTGAGTACCACCGCTCTCATTTGGTGGGAAAGCAAATTGCGAAGCAATGAGCGTGTGGATAATCTTCTTTCCTCATGGCGTAGTTTCATTTCTACATTAAAGGAACAATTCTATCCCTTGGGTTATTAACAAAAATCCTCAATGGATTGGCAATACTTAAGGCAAGGCAGAGGTCAAGATGTTCAAAGCTTTACAGAGGAATTTAGAAAACAGGCACTTAATTTGGACATTGCACTTGACTCACCTGAAGTAGTAACTAAGTATATTGGATCATTACATAGTTACCTTAGACATTCATTATTATTGTTTGAACCAACTACTATTGAGAATAGGGGCAAAAATGAAAGAGATTATCATTTCAAGGTACCACCTTTCAAACCTCCAAATGGAAAACCCAAATTAAATGGAAAAGGAAAGGAGAAGAGGACGACATCAACCAAGAAAGATGAAGGAGAAATTGCAATCACTGCAAAAAGTAAGGTCATGATAACAATCATTGTTGGAAACAGTACCTGGATAAAATACCAAAGAAGTATGGAGGAAAAGGCAAGTAGAAGACAATGGCAACTATGCAGCAGGACCTTAGATTCAATTCCGGAGATGAAGCATTGATCACAACAATGGGAACAAAAGGTACTCTTACACCTTATGTTAATTCTTAATCACATGAAGGTACTAGTTCGATAGTTGAGTCTCTTCCTAATGAATGAAAGAGAATTGAGCTATTTCATATTAGAGTTATCATAAATCATACAAAAGTATAAACTCTATTTGATATTGGATCCCAAGCAAACTTAATTTCAAAGTCCTTGGTAAAGAAGCTAGGCTTGGAAACTACACCACATCCAAAACCTTACCCACTTGGATGGATACATGATAAAGCAAAACTGAACGTAACTAAGCAGTGTAAGGTTAAATTTGTGATCTCTTCTAAGCTAGTGGATGAGGTAAAACTTGATGTGATACCATTGGACATCTGAGGCATGGTGTTAGGGAGTCCATATCTATATGATAGAAAGGCAGTCTTCTTCTGTCATGAAAACAAATACCAAATCACAAAAGATGGGGTAGAATATATTGTAAGGGCTCATCAAACTAAAATCAATGCTATCCTTGTAAGTGCAGGACAAATGAAGAGGTTGGTGAATTCTAGTAAGGGTTGCATGCTTATGATTGTAAGGGGAAAAGATGCAGAATTATCCGATGCTTTCCAGGGTTGTGATCATGTGCATAAAAAAGAATTAAGTGAATTAATTTCTAACTATGATGAGATGTTTCAGGAACCAAAGGGACTACCTACGAAGTGGGAAATCCAACATGAGATCCATTTGTAGCATGACGCTCCTTTACCGAATATTGGCATGTACAGGATGTTGACCATTGAGATGGAGGAGATCAAAAAGCAGGTGCAGGAACTATTGAACCAAGGGGTCATTAGACTGTGTACTTCTCCATGCGGCTCACCAATTGTCTTGGTGCCGAAGAAATATGGCACATGGAGGATGTGCATGTATTATCGAGCACTAAACAAAATCATGGTGAAAAATCGTTTTCCTCTTCCCCGTATTAGATCAGTTAAAGAATGTTGAGTATGGAGCATGATTGTTTAGAGGTCTTTGTTTCCGCCAGATGTATACCCCAGGAAGTTTGTACACCCCTCCACGTGGGGGGGGGTGCCAGGGGGACTTTTCCCCCCCACGGGGTTCTGGGGGGCCGATCCCCCCCCCCCCGACTGTGGGGTCTGAGGGCCAGCAGTCCCCCGGTGGGGGTTTTAGGCGCAACGCCCCCAAAGCTAAAAATAGATGTAAAATAGCCTTGTAAAAGTATAGTAATTTCTAGTCAATCTGGGTCGTTCATTAGGCGGATGATCTGATGGTAGAATTTATGTTTAGTTTAGGGATTTTTTCCCTAGAAGGCAACCCCTCTCTTTGTATGAGGGCATTGTATTTGAGGCTGTGTAATAGATGTGTATTCTCTGAGTGAGAAGCAGAGAGGTGAGACTGTGTGCTCAACCGCTACCAGACTTAAAATAGTTTTGATTGAAGTCATTTTAACAATAGGAGAAAATATTTCAGCAAAATCAATACCTTTCTTCTATGCAAACGCCTTCACCACAAGTCTAGCTTTGTACCTCTGTTTTCCTCCATCTTCTTCCTTCAGCCTGTAAACCCATTTATTCTTCAATGTAGTTTTTCCTGCAGGCAACCTGACTAAGTCCCCAAGTCTGGTTATGCATTAAGGAGTCCATCTCTTCTTCCATGGCTGCCTCCCACTTCTTCTTGATTTCAACCTACATTGCTTCTTCATAACATTCGGATTCACACAAATCAGTCAACAATAAATAATATAATGAAGGAGAGTATCATTTAGGGGGTCTACTTATCCTGGTAGATCTTCTAACA
>APFE031179629.1:66918-76936 GCA_000404065.3 Pinus taeda
TCTTCCATCTGCATCTTCCACAGCGAGAAGTTTTGGCCGTTAAATTTCTCGACCCTAAACTTACCATCTTCTGCCATTCCTCCTACTCGAATGAGGAACCCTTCTTTCCTGTGAGTTTATTAGCCAAATAGACCTTCGACTCTGATATCAGTTGTTAGAAAATTATATATTACGAAGCAATGGAACACATAAAATATTGCAGAAATATAAACACAAAAACGCATAAAACAAGAGAGACACAGATATACATGGTTCACCCAATTTGGGCTACGTCCACTGCGAATAGCCAGTCCTTCCTTTCTATTATACCACAAAATGAAGAGACACAACCTACAACAGATCCGCTGTAATATCCTCTATTTTCTCTCGTTTTATGCGTTTTCTGTGTTTATATTTCTGCAATATTTTATGTGTTCCATTGCTCTGTAATATATAATTTTCTAACAAAGAATGCTATTTATTTCACCAAATTGGATTTGCGTAGGGGTTATCACTAGTCCGAATTGCAAAGCAGGATGTGTGGAAAACTGCCTTCAAGACCAAACAGGGGTTGTTCGAATGGATGGTGATACCATTCGGACTTTGCAACGCTCCAACCGCTTTTATAAGGGTCATGAATGATCTCTTTAGGCCTTTCATTGATGAATTTGTTCTTGTATATATAGCTGATATCCTTGTATTTAGTAAAAGTTGGAATGAACATGTTTGTAATGTGAATAAAGTGTTTGATATACTGAAAAACAAAAAACTCTATGTAAAATTGTCAAAGTGGGAGTTTGGGAAAACCTCTTTGGTTTACCTAGGTCATATTGTTGGTCATGGTCGGCTAAAAATTGATCCTTCTAAAGTTGAAGCAATTGTAAATTGGCCTAAGCCTACTAGCATAATCGAGGTTGAGCTTTTTGGGTGCAGTACAGTATTGGAGGAGATTTATTGCCAATTTCTCTATTATTACAGCACCTTTACACGCATTGACAAGTGTAAAACAAGTCTTTCAATGGAGAGGAAAGCAATAGAAGTCCTTCGAAACATTGAAAGAAAAGATCAGCGCCACATCGGTCTTGGCCTTACCAGATCTATAACATCCATTCGAGATTGAGACAAATGCCAACGAATATGCCATGGGAGTTGTACTGATGCAGCAAAGGAAGTCGATATGTTACCATTCCGAGAAGTTCTCTCAGGCTGTGATAAACTATCCCACTTATGACAAGGAAATATATGCCTTGGTCTAGAGTGTGAAAAAGTGGAAACACTACCTGATCGACAAGGAGACCATCATCCATACGGACCATCAGCCCTTACAGTATCTTCAATCACAGACCAAGTTGCAGCAATCTCGTCATTTCAGGTGGATGGGTTTTATTCAATAGTTTCATCTGGTAATAAAGTATAATAAGGACACTAGCAACAAAGTGGGCGATATGCTATCTCGCCCTCCTATTTCTCCTTCTGTTATTTTGCATAATGCTTCATTGTCTTTTGAAAGTTATGCTGAACAATATGCTAACAATGATGACTTTAAGGATATTTATGCAAAATTAACACATGGTTCAAAGGTGGACAACTATCGCTTGCAGGGGAAACTGTTGTGTCATCTTAACAAATTGTGCATACCCACAGGAGAAAGGGTACATGTAATCCAAGAGGCCCACACCTCCCTTGTGTCTGGTCATTTTGGTGTTGAAAAAAATTTGTGTCATGTACAAAGATTTTGCTTTTGGCCTCATATGAAGAACATTGTGACTCGCTATGTAAAGGGTTGTGTGATGTGTTCTGTTTCAAAGCCCTCTAATAGAAAACTCGGGCTCTACACACCACTCCCCATTCTGAGTCATCCACGGGAATGTGTGCCGATGGATTTTGTAGGAGGTTTGCCTTTGTCTAGAAAAAGTCACGACTATTTGTATGTCGTCGTTGACTGTTTTAGTAAGATGTGTATTTTAATGCCTTGTAAAAAGCAGATCACTGCAGAACATATTGCTTATCTTTTCTTTCAGCATGTTTGGGTCCATTTTGGGTTGCCCACATCGATTTTGTCAAATCAGGACTTTCGCTTTCTTGGAGAGTTTTGGACCAGCTTTTGGAAGATGATGGACACCAAGTTGAAAAGAAGCACAACATTCCACCCACATACTGACGGACAGACAGAGGTTGTAAACTGTACCGTGGTACACTTGTTGTGAGGCTATTGTGGAAAACATCCTAAGTTGTGGGATGAGCATATTCCATATGTGTAACATTCCTACAACCGAGCAGTGCACTCATCTACACATCATTCACCATTCAAGACATGTTTTGGCTACCTACCAAAAGACCCTTTCGATATGGTCTTTGTAAGGGAAGATGACTCCAGTGGACGTGATGATAGGGACAAAGTGCAGCAGTTCATTCAGTGGATTCATTTGATTCACCAAGTAGTACATGAGCAGTTGGAGAAAAGTCAAGCCCGTTACAAGGCTCAACATGACAAACACTAAGTCAACCATAAATTTCAAGTGGGCGACAAAGTGTGGTTCCACATCAGCAAGGACAAGATGAAGGGAGAAGGGAAGAATTTGCGACCAATCCGGTATGGTCCATTCACTGATCCGAACTAGATCCTAAAGAACTCTCTAAGTTTTCATAACTCTGTAAAATTCATGCCAAAGTTTCGAAGTCTTACAAAGGTCGAGCTTATCAGAAATATCCTCGAACGGTTGTAATTTGTGAGAAACGCCAAGCGACGAGGACCCTCGGTCGAGTGTGCAGATTGTTGGCCCATGGTAACGCACGTTACCACAAAACAACAAAACAGGAAATCTTTTTAAGAAACGAGGAAGGTTTCTAATATACGATTAGCGATGTCGGGAAAACCCATCAGAGAAGAAAAAGCCCTGAGTGACCCGGACCCAAAAAAGTCATAAAATCGTACGGATATCACGCCGATTCCGTCAGAGGAAGGTCCCACACAAAAACTAGCAGGATATCGGAAGGGCTTCAAGCGGTAAGGCTTCGACTGAGTCCCGCCCGATGCCACACACTGGGTGCCACATGTCCGGCGGAAGAGAGAGAAAACCACTCACATCGTACGGGTAAACATCATGATACTTACCCGCCTGATATGGATGGAGATGTAGGATCAGGAGGCCCAAGATCGACAGTAGAAATGCGATCTGATGGATGACCAGATTCAATGGGTGAAACAGGCCGAGTTGTATAAAGATTTGAAGTCTGGCATGAATGATGAGTTGGCAGAGGAATCATGTTTGCAGGCATTCTAGGAGTTTAACGGAAATAACAGCAGTTCAAACATTTCCAAGAGAACTGACACTCAGTTCATTATGAAACAGGTAGCCACCTCCCTGTAAGGCGTTACACAGTGATGATGACGCAGAACATAGGAATTTGAATGAACAGAGGCAGGAGAACCAAAAAGTTGGGAAGCGGAGATGAACAGTCGGAAAGCAGATTGGCCTTAAATCCATGAACTGGCAAAAACAAAGTAATCAGTGAGAAAAGCGAGTTAAGAAAGCTAAGAGCAGAGAATAGAGGGAAGAAGCCGAGCTGACCTAACGGTAGCATCGAGCCAGATAGAGCTAGAGAGAGTCAGAGAGTCTGTGTACTCCAGAGAAGGTTTGAGAGGTTCAAGTGAACTCCTATGTACATGCCTGTCATGTGTGAGTCTCAGATTGGGCTCATACTATTGTGACCAATAGAGGTCGAGTTTCAGTAAGGAGAGTCTGTGTACTCCAGAGAATTAGGGGATCCAAGTCCAGTCCTATTGATTTATATCTGTTGAGTGAGACCCAAATGGAGCTCACTTTTGTAAAAAAAACTCTGCTTTGAAAACACAATAGAGAGGCCACCACTAAAGGTTGGACCAGGAGACGTAGCCCAGGAGCATTGGGTGAACTCCTTACTAAACTTGCTGCGTTTACATTTTTTCCTATTATGTTTTCTCTAACTGCTTCAATGTCTATGTATTTCGTAATATTATCGATCTGTTGCATAAAGTAATATAAGAACATCCATGCACATGAGTCTGTAATACCTTTAATTCTTTGTCCTGGATAAATTCCAGATCAAGTGGTATCAGAGCTCAAGGTTACTAAGGTGAGACAAGCTTGTGCTGGAGTTTTTGTTGTTGAATGTTAACTAGATCAAAGCTTAAATTAGGAGAAGGAGAATTGGTTGAAGCTAACCCTGAAATTGGAAGAGTCTATCCTAAGAGGAAAATGGCCAAAGAAAGTCCCTTGGAATCAGACCCTCAGTTCATGGATAGTTTCATGACCATGAGAGCTATGGTAGAGGAAATGTATAGAGAATTTAAGAAAGGTAGAGAGGAAGATTCATCAAACTCCAAACGAGATAAAGGAGTAGAAGAATATCTCCTCCATGACCATTCTAAAGGCAAAGGGAAAGAAGAAAAGCTTCCCACACCTCCTAGTAGCCTTGAAAACAAAAAGAAGACATATTTGATTAAATTAGATGTTGAATTTGATTTACCAATATATGATGGAGAGTTGAATGCAGAGAAGCTGGATAATTGGATTAGACATATTGATGTGTATTGCAAGGTGCAGAGCATTGATTCAGACAGTAGTAAGATTCAGCTAGCCAGCCTACGCCTTGGAGGCACTGCCTTGGTATTGTGGGAAGGTAGAACACAAGCTGACATGAAGAAGCATGGTAAAAAAAATTCTTTCTAGAGTGAATGTTTTTGCAATTAAAAAAAAATTTCTATCCACTAACTTATATGCAGCAAGCCATGATGAGTTGGCAAACTCTTCAACAATTAAAAGGGAAAAGTGCACAAAGTTACACCCAAGAATTTAGGAAAAGAGCTTTGATTCTAGGAATTTCTTTAAACTCACCCGAAACTTTGTTGAAGTATATAGATGGTCTACACAGCTACTTAAGGCACACTATTATCATGTTTAATCCCACTAGCATAGATGAGGTATCTGTTCGGGCTACACATCTAGAGGCTAGAGGCAAGAATGCGAACCCAAAAGTTGGGGGATCATCAAAACCCCCTGTAAGCAAGAATAAGGAGAAAAGAAAACAGAAATGGAAAGAGCGGAGGACAAATACTGTACTAAAGACCAAATCTTCATGCAATCACTGTAAGAAGGATAGGCCTGATGATGAACACTGTTGGATTCTACATCTGGAGCTGAAACCCAAGAAGTACGATGGAAAAAAGAAGAAGATTTTTGTAGCTATTCAAAAGGATTTGGGGTCAGACTCAGGAGATGAAACAACGATCACAACCACAGGCATAAAAGGTAAAAATTATAAAGCATCTACTAGTAATTCTGCACAATCTACTGACAACGAAGAAAATGAGAGGAAAATACATGAGCTTTTTCATATTCGAGTTATTTCCAAGCATCAAAAGATTGATACTTTGTTTGATAGTGGCTCACAAGTAAATTTAATTTCTGAAGCAATTGTAAAGAAGTTGGGATTACTAACCACACCTCGCAATAAATCATATCCATTAGGTTGGTTATGTGATAAAGAAAAACTACAAGTGACTAGACAATGTAAATTTAAGTTTTCTTTTGGGTCAGCATTTGTAGATGAGGTTGAGTTAGATAGAGTTCCCTTGGATATATGTGGAATTGTTTTATGAAGTCCTTACTTGTATGATAGAAAAGCCATTTTCTATAGAGTTGAAAACAAGTATCAACTCGTTAAAGATGGAATCGAATATATTGTAAGAGCTCATAAACTCAAGAATAATTATACTCTCATAAACTCAGGGCAAATGAAAGAATTTAAAATCATGCAAACAATTTTTACTGATGGTTGTAAAGGAAAAGAAACCTGATAAAACCAATGTATTTGAGGGTTGTAATGCTAAACAACAAGCTGATTTAGAAAAAGTTGTTTCAGAGTATGATATACTATTTCAAGAAACTAAAGGTCTGCCACACAAAAAGGAAATAGTACATGATATTAATTTGCAGCAAGATGCTCCATTGCCTAACATCGGAATGTACAGGTTGTCCCCTTTAGAGAATGCATAAATCAAAAAGCAGGTGTAGGAGCTACTCGAGAAAGGGTTCATAAGACCTAACACATAACCTTGTGGGTCTCCAATAGTCTTGGTGAGAAAGAAAGATGGCTCATGGAGAATGTGCATTGATTCCCGAGCACTGAATAAGATAACAATAAAAAATCGTTATCCCCTTCCTCGCATAGATGATCTATTAGATCAGTTGAAAGAAGTTGTTTATTTTTCCAAGTTGGAATTGCATAGTGGCTATCATTAGGTCAGAGTTGCAGAGCAAGATGCATGGAAGACTGCTTTCAAAACAAAGCAGGGATTGTATGAGTGGTTGGTTATGCCTTTTGGCTTAACTAATGTTCCTGCTACTTTCATGAGAATAATGAATGATGTACTCAGACCTTTTATTGATGCTTTTTTCATTGTATATTTGGATGACATTCTTATATTTAGTCAAACATGGGAAGAAAATTTAAATCATGTCAAGCGGACTCTAGATGTTTTGAAAAGAGAAAATATTTATGTTAAGCTCTCAAAATGTGAATTTGGAAAAACATCTTTGAATTATTTGGGTCATATTGTAGGGGGTGGTGAATTGAAGATAGATCCCTCTAAGGTTGCAGTCATTGTAAATTGGCCTAAACCCAAATCTGCTATTGAAGTTAGAAGCTTCCTAGGAGCAGCACAATATTGGAGAAAGCTTATTTCTAACTTTTCCTTGATTGCAACGCCCTTACATGCTTTAACAGGATTGAAAAAGGTGTTTCAATGGGGAGGCAAACAACAAAAAGCCTTCGACACCTTAAAAGAAAATATTAGTACAACACCAATACTAGCACTACCCAATCTTCAAAGACCATTCGAGATTAAAACCGATGCCAATGACTATGCCATGGGAGTAGTGTTGATGCAGCACAGTAAACCGATATGTTATCATTCTGAGACATTTAATTCTGCAGTAGTTAACTATCCCACATATGATAAATAATTGTATGCATTAGTATAGAGTGTGAAAAAGTAGAAACATTATTTAATGGGCAAAGAGATAGTTATACATATTGATCATCGACCACTTCAATATTTGCACTCACAAACTAAGTTGCAGCAATCAAGACACTATAGGTGGATGGGTTTTCTACAACAGTTCCATCTTGTCATCAGATATAAAAAGGGCATACACAATAAAGTTGCAGATATGTTGTCCAGACCAATCATAAATGCATCCACTATACTTAAGCATAATTCAGTATTGCATGAAAGCTACATTGAACAATATGCTCAAGATATAGATTTTAAATATGTATACGCAACTTTAAGTCATGGAAAACAAGTATAAGAATTGGATTATCATGTTAAGGACCAACTCTTATATCATTTGGGAAAGTTATGCATTCCTCAAACATAAAGAGTAAAGATAATTCGAGAAGCACACACTTCTCTAATATCAGGTCACTTTGGTGTAAGTAAAACAGTTGCACAGCTATAAATATTTTGTTATTGGCCAAAAATGAATGAGACATCTTCTAGATATGTAAGAGGGTGTACTATGTGTGCTAAAAGCAAGCCCAGCAATAGAAAACTATGCTTGTACACTCCATTACCAATTCCTTCTCACCCCTGGGAAAGTATTTCCATGGACTTTGTTGGGGGACTGCCTAAATCTAGAAAGGGTCATGACTATTTATATGTTATTATGGATAGGTTCAGCAAAATGTGTATTTTAATACCTTGTAACAAACAGATTACAACTGAACAAACTGCAAAGTTGTGCTTTCAACATGTATGGGTTCATTTTGGATTATCCACTTCCATTATATTTGATCGAGATATCCAATTTCTTGGGAAATTTTGGTCAAGTCTATGGAAATTGATGGACACCAAACTGAAGAAGAGAACAACCTTTCATCCACAAATAGATGGCCAAACAGAAGTGTTCAACAGGACAGTGATCCAGTTTCTCAGAGGTTATTGCAGCAAGCATCACAAGCTTTGGGATGAACACCTATGCTATGTGCAACATGCTTACAACTGAGCTAAACATTCTTCTACACAAAGATCTCCTTTTGAGACCTGTTTTGGTTTCACACCAAGGTCTCACTTGGATTTTTTCTTTGGTAAAGACATAGCGGTTGATGGACACAATGATGTGGACAAGGCAACCAAGTTCATTGAACAAATCCAAGAGATTCACCAAGAAGTATAAGAACAACTAGAAAAGAGCCAAGCCAAGTACAAGGCAAGGCATGATAAGCATCGAATTGAGCATAGTTTCTAAGTTGGTGATCAAGTCTAGCTGTATATCAGCAAATATAGAATGCAGGGTGAAGGTAAAAAGTTGAAGCCAATAAGGTATGGACCTTCTAGGATACTTGAGAAAATTGGTGAAAATGTTTTTCGCCTTGATTTTCCAGCTTACATGCACATCTATTCCATAGTTAATGCATAAAGCTTGAAACTGTTTGAACCTTCATTGATTGAAGATCCCAAAAAGTAGAGCCAATTGCCTTCTATTGATGATCTGTTGCCTGAATATCTCAATGAATTGCAGGAAGATACAGTTCTGGACCGGAAGGTAAGGACAACGTGCAGATGGGATGTTGAGTACCTCAGGATTGGGCTCAAAGGTTCAAAACCAAGTAGTGCAAGATGGATAGATATTGGATAAGCGAGGAATTTATACCCTCACTTGATTGATGCTTAAAAACCAACTTTTGGTGGTCCAAAAGATTTTTCAGTGGGAAGGTCGTGATCCGAATTGGATCCTAAAGAACTCTCTAAGTTTTCATAACTCTGTAAAATTCATGCAAAAGTTTCAAAGTCTTATAAAGGTCGAGATTATAAGAAATATCCTCAAACAGTTGTAATTTGTGAGCAGTGCCGAGCAACAAGGACCCTTGATCAAGCGCGCAAACTGTTGGCCCATGGTAACGCACGCTGCCACGAAACAAAAAAAGAGGAAGTCTTTTTGAGAAATGGGGAAGGTTTTTGATATGCGATTAGCGACAGTCGCTAATCGCATATCATTGGGAAAACCCCTCAAAAAAGAAAAAGCCCTGAGCGACCCAGACCTGAAAATTCATAAAATTGTACGGATATTGCACTGATTCCGTTAGAGGCGGGTCTCAAAAGGGTTTCGAGCGGTAAGAATTTTCGACCGAGTCCCGCCCAATGCCACACACTGGGTGCCATGCATTCGGCGGAAAAGAGAGAAAACCGCTCACATCGAACGGGTAAACGTCATGCTACTTACCCGCCTGATATGGATGGAGACCGTAGGATTGGGAGGCCCCAGATCGACGGCAGAAATGCAATCCGATGGATGACCAGATTCAACGGGGTAAACAAGCCGAGTTGTATAAAGGTTTGAAGTCCGACATGAATGATGAGTTGGCAGAGGAATCATGTTCACGGGCATTCTGGGAGTTAAATGGACATAATGATAGTTCAAACATTTCCAAGAGAGCTGACACTTAGTTCATTATGAAACAGGTGGCCATGTTATGAAACCAACTCAAGAAAAGATAGAAAAGATAGATCAACGCCTTAGAATTCAGCCTCTTCGAGGGGGCAACCTCCTTTACATTACATAAATGAACAATTCTTTGATGATTCAAATGACAAAACCTCCTTTCTATATATAGGAGTCTAAGGAGTCACAATATAACCCAGCCGACTAAACAATAATAATATAAAGCCACAAAAATAACAATAGAGGGATTCTATGGGGCACAGAAATAACAATATGGGGGTAATAGGGGCACAACAATATAAATAAAGGGGTATAACTACAATAGTAATGGGGTAATCACTAGTATTATAGGGACCCAACATGCCCCTCTCCTTCAAAAAAGTGTTGTCCTCAACACTTGAGCATTTCTGGATATTTCTGCATAAAATTCTCATCCTCCCATGTGGAATCTTCAGCGGATAAGTTCTTCCACTTGATAAGATACTCTGAAATTGATCAATTTCGTAGCTGTCGAGTTCTTATTTCTATGACTGCTTCCGGTTCCAATATAA
>APFE031179629.1:86468-123321 GCA_000404065.3 Pinus taeda
GAATGAAGGAGATAGAGGCAGTCAAAGTTGGGTTGACTTTTGATGACTGGGCATGTTTAACGAGGACACAATTTGCACTTTTCCAGAAAATGGAATCCGGCCAACTCTGGCCAGATTCTGGGTGAAATCGTCACCTAGTTAAAATGACCCCTTCAGTCAAAAAACCGAATTTCCAAAATCGTACAATTTGTTTTTAAAAAACAAAAAAATATATAAAAAAGGGGGGTGACGGGCCACCAACCCTGCCACCCCAACTCCCATCCACATATCAATAAAAAAATATTGGTGGAGGGGCAGGCCATGACCCCCGGCCCCTCCCACGGAACCCACAACTACATTTCTTGGGCCTTCGTTGGAGCATGGTGCGGGTGTTGCCATAGAAGGTGGCTAGCCCTTGGGCGCATGACCCAACCTCCAACAAAAAAATAGCCATTAATGCATGGAGTGGGAGGAAAGTATGGTGGGCGGGCCGCCCAAGGCGAGCCCAACCCAACCAAACTTTAAATTAAAAAAAGATTTTAGTTTAAAAAAGATTTGTCATGAAAAAAGGGAGGAGACGGGGTTTGATAGCCCGACCTCCTCCATACTAACCGGAACCTGAACCAATTCCACCAACGGAATTATTGAGAAATATGTATGAATTTTTTTATTTAAAACATAGTTTTCAATGTGCTCAGGTAGAGGAGGCAGTGCACGTAGTTCGAGGCAGAATTTTGCAGGAGGGCCGAATTTTCATTTTTGTAATAATTTGACAAATTTTATATGGTTTCAACACTTCTCGATGCCATGAACGCAATGGTGCTATCCATTTCTCCATCATAGTTTTGCATTTTTCGGCCATTTTTCAGTATGGAGGTATAAGTCTCCTTTTTTGTAATTGATGCTTGTACTCTTCTTTTTCATGCCACTTAATGAATGAAGGCCTCTCGATTGATCGAGCAGGGCCTGGAGATGTAGTCCAAGTCGGACGAACTCCGTTATCAAGTCTTGTTGTCTTCTTTCATGCTTTATGTGTTTCTCCTCTTGTCTCATGTGCACATTAAGTTTTCTATGTTAAGCTACAATTTATGCATGTAATTCTTTAACACATCTATAAGCAAAAGATTTTGGATCATCTAGTCCACTGCATGTGGCTGCTCCACAACCTCTTGAATCTCATCCTAGGGCTCCTCCTTTGGAGCTAAAACCTCATGCTCCAGTGGGATACTTGGCTCTCATTCTAGAGAGCATCTCGTAGCCTTGTCCTCATTGAACTTGACATATCTCTTTACAACTGTCATCCTCAAGGAAGGTAAATACACCTGGTAATTGTGTGGAGTTTCAGAGTATCCTACAAAAACTCCCAACTTTGTTGTAGGCTTAAGTTTCTTTCTCAAGTCCTTGGAGACATGACAATAAATTGAAGCTCCAAAATTTTTAAAATGAGACACATCAAGCTTTCTCCTAGAGAAAGCTTCCTTTGGTGTGATCAATCCAAGTATTCTATGAGAACTTTTGTTCTACAAGTAGATTGTTGTGTTGCATGCTTCTACCCATAGATGCAATGGAAGCCCCTGATCATGCAACATGGCCCTTTCTAGTCCCACTATGCTCCTTTTTTTCCTCTCAGCTACCCCATTTTGTTATGGGCTATAGGGTGCTATCAGTTCCCTTCAAATACCTTCTTTCACATAGAAATCCTTGAAGGCATGCGAAACAAATTCACCTCCATTGTCGCTCCTGAGAGCATTCACCTTCTTCACAGTATCCTTCTCTACCAATGCTTTGAATTCAACAAATTTTGAGAAAACCTCATCCTTCTTTCGCATGAAGAATATCCAACACTTTCTAGAGAAATCATGAATAAAAATAACATATTACTTATGTTTTGATGTGGAGGTTGTAGAAAAGGGTCTGTAAACATCATAGTGTACTCGCTCCAACATTTCATTTTCTATGCTATCTCGGCCATTGAAAGTGTATTTGACATATTTCCTCAATGTTAAGCCCTCATAGACATCTTGTTGGTCAAGGGAGCCTTTAGGAAGACTAGTGGTAATTTGGTACATGATTTTAAAGGCACCATTGTGTAGATGACCTAATCTCTTGTGCTATAGTTCTCCAACATCTAGACTCTGCACTTTTCTACCTTGTTGGTCAATGCAACACAATCTCCCACCTCAATTTTGTATAGGTTCTTGACTTGAACTCCAGTCCACTTCAATTTCCAAGTAGCTATGTGTCCCAAAAAGGCTTTCCTTTTACTAGAAATAACATCATAGCCACGATCCTCCAATACTGCTACAAATATAAGGTTCTTCTTCAGCCCAGGTACAAAAATAACATCTTTGAGGCGAATAGGGAAGGCCTTCTCCCTCTCAAAGGTGACAGTACCAATTCCTATAGCACTGTACCTCCCATCATCTCCCAATTCGATATGCAATTGGAGATCCTTCTCCTCCAAGCTACTGAAAAACTCCTTGTACCCTGTCATATGGAACAAGGCACTGAATTCAAGGTACCACACACTCCCCATAACAATGATGGCTATACATACTATTAAGGTGAAGTCTAATTCGAATTTTGAAACCAGTGCTTCACCTCCCACTCCTCCTGAAGGCTTTTTGTTAGACTTCTTGTGCAGAAATTTTGTTGCATAGTTCCCATATTCGTGGTAGTGAAAGCATTTTATCTTGCATGTCTTTCTTCTTGCTATTATTTTGGCTGGATTCAGGTTTTCTCTGGGTCTTATTTCCTTTTCCCTTCTTCCCCTTTCCAACCAAGGAAAATTTTTCTTCATCCTCAGCTTTGGATGGCATCCCATCTCTATTATTTCTCCTAAATTATTCTTGAACCAAATTTGGCCACAACCTTTCCCAATTCAGTAATTTTTCCCTTCCATTCACAAAGCCTTAGTAGTTGTGCCGGGATTCCGGAAGGCCCAGAAGAGCTAGGCTCACTAGATCATCTTCTACTACATTCACCCTGACCCCTCCAAGCTCATATCGAACTTGTGAAAACTTGGAGAGATATTGCGGAATAATGTCATTCTTCTGCATCCTCATGTTTCAGAGTTTGTATTTTAGGGCCAATTTTCTACGGTCACTGATATTTTCGAATAGCTTGGACAATGTCTTCCACATAGAAAATGAAGTCAATTAACTAAATACAACAGAAAATAACTGAATTGGATTACTTAAATTTAACAATCACACATGCATAATTGAACTCCAAGCCCTCTAACTCAAATTTACTGAGCTAACGGAGTAACAAGATCTATATCACACTAGTTAACTGCCTCCAAGTTGTCCTGTTGATGTGGAAATTCAATTTACTCAATTTAACTAAAGATAATATTAAATTAAGCCCTTCGTACTATTTTTTTCAACATTCAAAACAAAAAAATTATATTTATCTAATTTATTAATTACTAATAATTATCATTTTAAATTGCAATATAACTCAAAATTCATAGTTTTAATATTCAAATTCAAACTCAAAAAATCCTAGGTTTAAAAGTAATATACATATAAAAAGTATTCCATGCAAAACACCAACAATTAATTTCCAAATCAACAATAACATAATTAATGTATAAAAAATATTTAAAAAACATTTTTGCAATTCATTAGGTCAATGATCAATGTTTATGGGCTTCTTACATGTGAAAATCTACAACAATCCATATTTCAGAGACCCAATCAAAGACAAACCATATATCCCTCTTACATGAAAGTATTTAAGATATAAGTTAGTCACTTTTACATGATCTTTCATTTCTCTGGAATGGAGAAGAGAAGAAAAAAAAAAAAAAAACCTCTAAATTTTTTATTTATCCCATTCAAATATAACTAATAATCCTCACTTTACATTGCTATACAACTCAATTCATAATTTTAACATTTAAAATTAAATTAAATAAATAAATTAAAACATTTATCCCATTCAAATATAACTAATAATCCTCACTTTACATCGCGATACAACTCAATTCATAATTTTAATATTTAAAATTTAAAATTTAAAATTAATTAAATAAAATAAATAAGAGGAAAGCAATTATAAGAATTTAAAATTAATTAATTAAAGTAAATAAAAGGAAAGCAATTATCAGTTTTCCTTGCGTCTGTCTGACTCAGTCACACACTTGAATATCCATATTCAATGCATATATTGCAAAATCTTTAAATTCAAATATTGATCTTTAAATTCAAGTATTGAATACATGTATTGCAATATGTATGATGACAGTCGGTGGAAAAGAATAGAAATTTGTTCCTTATAATATATTCAAAATTACAAGCACTATCAATCATAATTCTAAGTCTCTTTCTACATAATGGTTTTATATTTATTCATAAATTCAACATTTTTTTTAAATTTGATATGAACCTATACTTTTGATGTGTTATATAATATAGGCTATTTTTAACTTCGTAAATTTTAAAAATAAATTTTTTCTTTTTTCTTTCATATTTAAAACATTTTAATGTGATTTTTTGGAGATTCCGACTATAATGCGATTTTTTGGGGATTTTGGTGACGGAATCCGGCGGAAGAAATTGAGGTTAAATCTTGATTTATTGCAGTTAAAATGATTTTTTTACTGCATATTTGGATTCAGCACCCTGAAAATCCCTTGGGACGCTTTGATTGTGCAGAAACTAGTTATCAAAACTTGCTATTCCAATAAATTGCTGCCAAATTTTGACCGGAAAAACCCACCGGAAAAATTTCCAAAAAATCGCATTATAAACAACTACAATTTAAATATTCAATTCAAAATATAAAAAAATATTAAAAAAAACTGAAATAAAACACTATTTTTTTGGTCAAACTACCAGAAAGTCAGGAATGTTTTTGCATCAAATATCCAAGGAAAGTTTGAGTCATTAAAAAAACCCGAAACCCGAAGAAGAAAATTTAATGTTATGTTTTGTCGTTATGGACAATTATCTTGATACGTTGTTTATTCCAATTGATATGTTGCTTATTCCAACTTATATTAGGCCTGCAAACATGTTTTGAAATAGAGGTAGCTCGTAGACTTTTTTGTCTGTATTATTATCCATATCGCTATACGTCTATAATGTTTCATTTCAAATTGGTTATTAACGGTTTTTTTGATAAGTGAGCGAGCTTTGTAATCAAATTGTGAACAGCATTTTTTTGATAAGTGAACGACCTTGGTAATGGTTTCATTCCAGTAGGGATAGTAGGGAATTCGGGGTTGAGTAAAAGTTTATTTTTAATAATAGTAATAAAGTTAGTAAAAGTTTAGCGAGCTTTGTAATCAAATTGTGAACAGCATTTTTTTTGATAAGTGAACGACCTTGGTAATGGTTTCATTCCAGTAGGGATAGTAGGGAATTCGGGGTTGAGTAAAAGTTTATTTTTAATAATAGTAATAAAGTTAGTAAAAGTTTATTTTTAATGATGATGATGATAGTGGTTAATGTTCACTGAGATCAAATTATTCTATTAAACTTATAATTTTTTCAGTTTTTAATTGTTTGGCTCCTCGTCTTTTTTGGCGAGATTGACATATTGCATTTTTGAATTCCTTATTTTTATTCAAAGATTTAATTATATACATCTTACACTTAAGTGTATTTTATTTTGATATTTGTTCCATCTTCATTTCTTTATTTATATTGTTGTGATCTTTATTTATATATTTATATTTAATTAGTTTTATATTAAAATTAAATAAAAAAGAAAATAATAGAGTATTTTACTAATGAGATAAATATTTCATAATTAGAAGGTTTTGTCATTTTATTGCTGGAAATGTGCTAGTTAAAACTTTTACTTAGGTAAACTTTTAGTATTAATGAAAATTAAAAATTTATAGGAATTATTTTAATAAATTTAAAATAAATATAAATATAGAATAAAGGTAAAACATATTATATTTAGAAATATAAAGGTCAATATATATGTTGTATTTTACAAAATTGGATTTTAAATTTTGAGTAAATAATATAAATATCACATCTTAAATTTATCAATATAACATTTAAATTATTATTTTTATATATAATATTTAAATTATTTTTTTATATAAAAAAAATATTATTTTTATATATAAACATTTAAATTATTTTTATATAAAAAAAATTATAAATGAAAAATATTACCTATAAATTATTTTAGAAATTAATTGATTTTTTTTGTTGTGGTTGTAAATTTCGCATTGGATTTCTATTATGAGAAGAAGTATGTTATTTTACAAGATTTCTATTTACATATCTTATTCTAGTAGCCATGTGAAAACTATGGATCTACAATCTTGAAATACTAGTACAGTCACAAATGATAAGGCACATGGAATTGGCTTGTAAATTTAGCGAGTCTAAGAACAAAATATTCAAAACGAAAACTAGAGAAAATAACTCTAGATGAGAAGCCTTCTGGCTAGTAAACATGAGAGAGAGATAAAAAATGACAAAAAAACCAAAAACAAGTGTTCCTTCCAATAGTCCAGCTGAGCAAAGGAGTAGTTGGACTCTTTAATCCAAAATGATAATAGGAGAAGAAGCAATTGGGTTAGCTTGCGGGGAGGCTTGAACTGGTGCATTGATGACTCCTGGTCCTTCTTGGTGCTCATTTGATTCAGTGTTTGAATTGGAAACTATATAGCACTCAATACTAGATAGGTGAGCAACGAAGTCATCGAGTTTATATCTGATGTCTCTAAGAATACACTTGATGTATTCTTGGCCTACAAAAAGCTTGTAGTTGTCCACCTGCTTATCTTTGATGACCATACTAAGTAAGGCCTCTAGTTGACGATGGTGAGTGATAGAGTGAAGAAAGTGTATCCTTCTCCAATGGAACTTTCCCTGATCGAGGATCCGTTTGAGGTTGTTGCCTCCTATGTCAAAGTCTGAGAAATAAGCTCAATCTCCAAATTCTTTGGCCTCGAGTTCAAAAATTTCCTTGTGAACCTCAAGGGGTGCCACATAAAAAAAAATGCTACAGACTCCCATATGAATAACCTCCTATACCTGGAAGAAGAGGATCCTAAAGAACACCCCCCCCCGACGACATCATGCACGAAACCTTGGGGCCATAATAGCTATGTACCTACAAGAGAAATGGAAAATACACATGACACCAAGCTCAATGACTAAAATGGACCAGTAGAACACCTGATGATATAGGAACCATGAAGTTTGGAGACAGAATTTGACAAGAACAGTTTCGACGATGAGAAAAGACATATTAGAACCAAATTGAAAATGACCCAAGATACCAAACGCTAAACACTAGAAGGAAATCCCTCCCAATTCGAGATTTTCTGGAGTCACACGAGGGGGGACTGCAACAAGATCGAAGGTGGGTCCTGACCCAGAGTTGTGTAAAAGAAGGACGAACAACATTTACCCATAGACCCAATAACCACTAAAATTTGGAATAGGAGATGACCTAAGAAGCAAGCGAGCGAGAGTAACTTTAAACCTACGAAACTTTCCTCAGTAACAAACCTCACAGTTAAAGATAATGGCGCAGTGAAAGTAGGGCACAAGTTCGTTTGAAGAATATTGTGCCCTAAGGACCCAAGATGTCCAAAGTCACGGCTTTTACACCACCAAGTAACCCTAACCAGACTCAACAGATAACTATATGATCAACTAAGATTGCAAGATGTCTTGTGTGTTAGAAAATTTTCAGCAATTGAGGAACCATACAGATCCTAACTTAGAGACAAAAAATTAAAACATAGATGTATACCTCCACGATGTTGCACACCCAGATGAAGAGGTATGCCTATTTGTGAACTGATGATAAAATTATCATTTCGAGAGGACACACTGCATATCGTAACTCTTTGCCACCTTTAACTCTCGACCATGCATATGTAATGCAATTGAGACATGAGGGTGAGTACATACCAATTGATATTTAGACATATGTAGATTTTGTAGTCACAAAGGTTTTCTTGGATCCTGAGAGGCATGATTTGCTCATTAATGAGCTTCCTTTCATTATCAGTTAGTGAGGCAGGACTATCCAATCCTCCCAGAACCAGAGAGTCCATCTTCATGTCGGCAAAGCAAAAAGAGTGTACCAACTTCATACCAAATGCACCAGGTAATATTATGTGCCATTGGCATTTAAGATGCATCGAGGGGTGAAAGAGAATGTATGCATGCAGCCTGTCCTCTTGTCACACAAACAATCGACTCCACTAGATATTGTGTTGTACTCTCATCTCGAGGTTCGCCACATTTGTGGCCATCCACATCTTGTGTATGTCCATTATTACCACCCTCACCTGATAATTGACATCACCCTTTGTTGGTTGAAATTTACACCAACACTAATTGTCTTCCAATAAGCACCCCATCGAGAAAGAATTTTAATTGATATATTATTAATTAAAAAATACCTTTATATTTAAAAAAAATACATTACAACTAATTAATTTAATAAAATATCTAAAACCTTTTAGGTATATGATTTGAAATCAATAAAAGATGTTTGGAAACTAATCAATAATAAATAAATTTATATTAAAATATATAATAAAAAATTAACACGAAACCTAAAATATTTTTAAAATGTTATTATAAACAATTAATAAAAAGTATTAATAATTTACACAATTCTAAATAATGGTATAGAGAGATATGTTTGCAAACATAGAAGATTTAAAATATTATTATAACCATTAATAAAAGTGTTAATAGTCTACACCATTTTAAATAGTGGTAAATCATAAAGAGATATGTTTGCAACCATAGAAAAATATAATGGGTTGAAAACTTAAATAAAAAATGATTGCAATTATAGAAGAACTGAAATTTAAAATTTTATAATTGAAAATTTAAATAAGAAAATTTATTTTTTTTATAAAATTTGAAATTTTAATTAATTATGAATAAAATTTACATTTAAAATATTTGTCAGATTAATGAAGGGTGGTTTAAAGATATTAAATGTAATATTGGAGTTAAATAAAGTTGTCTTTTTTCTTTATGCTTTTTGGTATTTACATCGATAAACTAGAGGAGTGTCTAGAAATTGTGGGCTGCAAAGGCAGTGAGCTCGCTGGTATTATCATTACTCTTCTCATTTATGCTAATGATATCGTTCTTCTTGCAAGGAGTCACGATGACTTAGACAAACAACTTAAGACTCTTCATGCCTACTGCTCCAAGATGGGTATGATAGTTAACACTGACAAGACAAAAGTCATGATCATTAAATCCAAAAAAATCACCCATGGTAGTTTTGTCTATGATAACCATTGTCTTGAGCAAGTTTCTTCTTATAAATATTCGAGTATTGTCTTTCCTCATCAGCTCAACTGGAATTATAGCATCAAGAAAAAAATTATTGGAGGTTGGAAAGCTTATCATGAGCTTGAAAACAATTGTAAGTCGGTCGATCTTTACATTTGGAGTACAAAAAAGTTCCTCTTTGAGGCTCTCGTCACCCTTGTTATCTTATATGGATGTGAATTTTGGGGTTGCAGTATATTTAGGGAGTCGTGGAGAAAGATTGAGAGATCCAAAAGCAATTCAAAACCTATAACTTCAAGATCAAGGGAAATACTCCCTATCATATCCTCTTGACCGAAATTGACCTGTCCCCCATTGAAAGTGCGACTATGTTTAGCTATTTGATGTATAAGAAGAAGCTTCATAATATGGAATCCAAGAGGCTCCCAAAAATTGCTTCTAATTTTAGTCAAAACCCCCACCTGCGCCTCAAGTGCGTGTGGCATCAGGATGCTTAGTCTTGGCTCAACCTTTGGGGATTAAGGAGGAGATCAACATGGGAAGCAAGGACAATATCAAAGATACTATTACCTCTAGTTTTAAGGACAAGATGCGGGATGCTAAGGAGTTGGAGGGTAAAAGGAAGCTAAGGTACTATAAGGAGGTGATCAACCCCACCCTTGATAACCAGAAGTATTTATCTATGTTGATTAGAACTAACTCTCATGAGCTTCGAAGTGAGACCGGGCGATGGTCTACTCCCTGGGACGATAGAATTTGTTAGATTTGTGATACTAAGAAGGTGGAAGATGAAAAACACTTTCATTTTAGACTGCCCGACTCTTGCGCACTTCCGCTCTCAATTCCCTATCATCAGTGACACCTCCAATCTTCTTGACTTATTAAGTCAACCCAACTACAACAATCTTGGAATGCTTATTTCCTTGCTTCTTAGATCACATAAACAAGATTTTGAAGAATGACCATTAGACTCTCTTTTTTTGAGATCTGATAGACCACTTTAGTCTTAGTGGATGTTATTAATCATCATCATCAATCATATTAAGACATATAATAATTTATATAAAAATATCTTTAAAAAATATCGTTAAATAATGTAAACATCATAATTAATTAATTAATCAAATATAAAGAATTAGCTTTTTATTTAGATTTTTTTCATCAATTGCATTTTCTTTGACCTTTCGGTTGTTATGACACTCCAAAAATCATAATTAATTAATAAAAGAAATATAAAGAATAACTTTTCATTTAGAAGGTCATGGCGAAATCTGTAGCTTTTGTTGCCAGATGGTTTTAGTCTTGGAAATCGTTTACTGTGCAGTAGCACTTGCTGTTTTATAATCGAAAAAATCTGAAAACAGCCATATTTAATTTAGATTTCAGTGACTAACCAAAAAACGAACAAATAGCTACAGTGAAAAAAAAAATCATTTAGATATTTTCATCGGTTGGATTTTTCTTGGACCTTTTTGTGTTGTTATGACACTCGAAACTTCAGACGCACTTTATGAGCCAGAGTAACGCTCGAAAGTTCATATGCACAGTACGACAAGAGTTTGTCCACAGAATGAGAGTCCACAGAATCGAAAAGTGAACAATGTTGAGTTGTGGTGACGTTTGCAAAGTCAAGAGCAAGGGGGGACAGGAAAGTGCGAACGAAAGTGGAAGTGTCACAGGAACGAGACTGTTCCCACGTTTTCGAATACGCGAGTTCGCGTATTTTCTGGCGGTGGAAAGGCGGGCACAGATGTCGATTGCCGATTCTTACCTTAACGGCGAAGTATCTGATCTTACACACGGTTTTCCATCTTGATATACCTGCTTCTGACACATCAAACAATCTCAGCATCATCCATTTCCGCACATAATTCGCTTTGAACTAATTGCTAGTAGCAGCTCTTCCAAGAGCAAATCTCTTGCTGTCACTCTGTCCTAAGTTCGAATCTCGTAGTGTCACTCTGTCCCCTGCTTTAGATACTACAAATTTATGAGCACGTCCTGAGTTCGAGTCCCCAGTAGCCTCATCATCCCGATTCCCGACATGGCTACACCCTCAAATCAGAACGGCCGCATGGAACCCGAAAGCCATTCACAGGGGACGCGGCGGTTCAGGGGAATCCGAATGAGAAAATGGGGGAAATGGGTGTCGGAAATTCGAATGCCCAATTCGACGGGCCGAATTTGGCTTGGCTCCTACGACACTCCGGAAAAAGCTGCCCGCGCCTACGACTTTGCCGCCTATTACCTGAGAGGATCGAAGGCCAAGCTCAATTTTCCCGACTGCCCACCAAGAATTCCCGCCAATTATTCTCTTTCGCCGGAGGAAATTCAAGCCACCGCCGGCAAGTTCGCTGCAGAAGAATCCCGGCTGCCTTCGGAAGACGGCGCGGCGTGCTCATCTTCTAATTCAGAAGCGATATGCCATATTGACGATCGACAGATTACGGCAGAGCAGAGTCCGGAATTTTGGGATTCACTGTCGCTTGAAGATCTGGACAGTTACAATTCTTTTAGTGTGGATGATTTTCCCCTTGTAGATGAGTTTCAGGAAGATTTTGAGTTTCACTGCTAGCGCAAGGTAGAGTTCAGATTTTTTTTTCACCCGAAGAAATAGCGCCTGAAGCAGCTCACTGGAGAACCCAAACTTGGGCTTGGGGAATTCATGATTTTTCTCTGTTGTGCCAGATACCGTTATTTGAAAAACGATTGCTGAATTGATGCCCCCTTTAGCAAATTAAAGCTTGTACAGCATCTTGAATATGGTGTCGATATCTATGTTTCTATTTGTATCATGGTGAATTTACATATATCCATAACCAATTTTAATGAGAAAAAATGGTGTTGATTGCTCCCGTGGCAATTGGCTCAACCAGAGTCGCAGGACTCTTTCAGCACCCACAGGAAAGATTGCAGAATGATTCACATATACAGTCTACATATACATCAAATTTTAATTCATGATGAGATATAGCCACTAGTCTTATCAATTTTCCTTTTTCTGATTGTATGTGCAGGTACCAGCACACAGACAGGAGGAATCCCCCTTTCTGTGCACACGCTACTAACATCAACGCACGGGCAGCAGATAATCTTCCTCTTTTTTACTCTTTAAAGACTCTTTCTTGACTGTGTTCTCAAATGCGACACCATATTATCTACTGACAGCTGTGGCAACTGACATGTGTAGCGTAGTTTTGATATTTGGACTTTAGTGGGACTTGTTTTTCTTCCTATTTTCACCGGTTATTATAGGTACTCTGCTTTTTCCCTGATGTTACTGTTTGATATGTGATTCTAGTAATCTTTGATATGAGGAATCATAGGTTAAAAATATCTATGGTGGCCCCTTTTGGGTGCGTTTTTCTCCTGTCTTAGCTCGTTGGAATATGATATGAGTGGTTCTTAGTATAAGGCATGTACGTATATGTATAGCAAGAGAGGGTATTAAATGACTGGTTAGTTGCATGTTTTTTAACTTTATAACATGCACGTATAATGAGATAAATGAAAAATATTTTTAACTTTATAACACGCTTGTATAATTAGATAAATGAAAAATAATAGAGTGTTATAAAGTTAAAAGGCATGCAACTAACCAGTCATTTAATGCCCTATGACAGGCTGGTTAGTTTTTGTCGTATATATAAAAGCTTCCAAAAAACCTCATTATACACAACTGCTAAACATACCTGAATGGAAATAAATGCTTATAATAATGTAAAAAAATAAAATAATCAAAATTGTATTGGTACAAGTAAATGTCAATGAGATAAGGTTGATAACATATCGTATCGTTCAGTGTAGTATCAAAGGAATATCCCTGAGACATAATTTTTAATGATTAAAAGTGAAAGTTGGTTTAGTTGGTTTATATCGTTGTAGTCTCAATGGAATATCCATGATACATAAGTGATAGGAGATTTCTAGTTTTTAAATTTTATTTCTATTTTTAAATTTTAATGATTAAAAGTGAAGGTAGTTTTTAAATTTTATTTCTATTTTTAAATTTTAATGATTAAAAGTGAAGGTTGGTTTATAATTATTGAATATTGATAAGAGATATATTTCTAAAGTTGGTTTAGTTGGTTTATATCGTTTAGTGTAGTCTGAATGGAATAATGGAATATCCCTGATACATAAGTGATAGAGATTTTTATTTTTAAATTTTAATGTTTAAAAGTGAAAGTTGGTTTATAATTATTGAATATTTGTTAAGAGATATATTTTTAAAGAGCATAAAATAAAGGATAAGATTGGAAAGAAAAGAGAGTAATAATAATTGAAAAGTAGTAATTTAATAAAATAAAGATTAATAGTTTTAGAGGCAGTTTAATTAATTAATCTGAGAAATATGAAATCGTTAAAATTCGAAAGATACGGGTTTAAATCTTTTTTGTTGTGACCTAGGTTATGGGGATGAGGACATATCGTAGTTCCTGAGACGTTTACTGATAGTTACGTATCAGGTAGGCTAAATAGGGTGATAGGCACAAGAGAGCTAGAGTACGATGCCATTATCTCATTAGCTACAAGAGGAGGGAGATGTTGCATCACCATCCCATATGAATTCGCACCGCACATCTCATGAGTAAGGTTTTATCGGCATTTTCTCAACCTTTATCCCATCGATTATATCACTTTTGGATGTTTTAATCTTGGATCTCTCTCAACATTTGTATAGATATTGGTTCGTTATTTCCTCCCATACTTGGACGCTCGATGTTGCAAACGAGCTAGCTCTCATGTTGTGAGGTGGATAATCATTATGGTAGGCAAAGCCATCTCCTTAAGCATAAGGAAGGTGAAATATAGTTTTCATGTGAATGTTTATCGTACACCTTGGAACATTATGGTGATAGGGATTCATGAGGCATCACTGACCTAGCTACATGTATTTCAATGGGGTAAGGGAAGTTATTTGACTGCTTCAAGCTTTTTTCTTTGTCATGCCTCTTATTTTTTAGGAGGGCACTGGACTTTCTTGTTGGTAATGCGAGGATGAGCTAATCTACATGGTCTATTGGGGCCTATAACATTCTCATTACCTCATCCTCTCTTGATTCTATGTTGAGTCCTCCCTCATTGGCTCCTCTTAATCATGAGTCTTCTCTTCTCCACTGGCACATTAACTCGCCTTTCAGTTTAACCCACCTCTTCTACTCCTATTTTTGCCCTCTCCTCTATGGTAATTAACTCTTTACTTCCCCTTCTCCCTAGTCACACAAAGTCCCCATCAATAGTGGAAGCCACGTCGAGACAATGAGCCTAAGTATATTGAGGCGTAGCCTACTATCACAGGCTTGGAGGTTCTAAATCCCAACACTAAGCAAAGAGCTTGGTATATTGAATTCACTTTGCCAAGCATTCAAGAAGAAATATCCAGCAGAGCGAGACATAGTGGATGAACAACACTACTTAATAGAGTCTGAGGTGCTCACATAGGTAGTAGGTTGGGCTTCAGACATAGGCCACTCCTAGGGTCATCACAATCATTACATCTACATAATAGATCTTTATTAGCATCTAAAGTTGTTGTTAGGTTGTGTGTTAGTTGACAAAAACGCTACCAAAGAGGAGATTCTCCTCGAGCTAGACGATTTGCAGATGTTGATTCACACCATGGGCAACTGACTCAAGAAAGTCAAAGCCCACCTCAACCTAGCCCTTGATCCAGGTTATTCTCCAAGAGTAATGTGGAATACATCCTTTTTGAAGCCTTGGATTCTAGAAAATCTTGAATTCTTTATATGTCATCCAATTTTTCACTTCTTAGTCTTAGTTATTTTGTTTTTATGTTAAAGAATAGCCCTAGGCCATGTTATCCAAATAAACTTGCTACAATTTTGGTATACACTTAGTGAAATTGAAATCGTGTGCTTGGTTTGGTTTCCCCAATGGTGGTCTAAGATAGATTTCAAAACATTTTGATGTACAACAATGAATTAAAAGAATTGAAAAAATTTACTTCACAAAAAAAAAATGAAGAATAATAAACAGATTTGAGAAGATTTTTCTTTTAATTTAATCTATTTTAGATATTTATGTTCACCAAAAATCAAAATTGACTCATAAGATTGTGAATAATATAATGAGAAGACAAAAGTATATCCTAAGATTATTTAAAAGACAAAAAGGAAGAAAAAGGGAGAATTTTTTTTTGAAGAGAATTAGCCCAATCAGATGGGGAATAATGAAGAAGTTCAAGAAGCTTTAAAGAATTAATTCTAACATTCAAGACCACAAAGAAATGTGTGATGGGTGTGAGTCCATGTGTTCATTAAGTTTACGACATCTCATGAGTTTATCAAGTCAGCCTAGACATTTTCCATGCAACCTCTTCCTACCTTTTTCATAACACTATATGTTTATACCAATTCCTTAAAACAGTGTAGCAAACCAAAGTATATCAAATGTTAACATGGAGCAACTTCAAAATAGATAATGGAAACGAGTTACACAATAACTCCTTACATAATAGGAGAGTCTCCTTCAAATAACCCCAATATATATATATATATATATACTCACTCACTCACTCATGTGGATGATTTATTACGCCAACCTCTATGATATATGCATTTCCCCATCACATATACCCTTAATCCCCATATATGCCTCCCTTGAGGGCATATCACTAGAAGTAAGGGTAATCTAACTTAGTGCATGTCTCTTTAGGTTATTGCCCTTTAGTGAGTCTTTAGCAACATTAGAACATCTCTTAGAGTAAGAAGGCCAAGCTTTTTTGTGCCTCACAAGCCACAAATCTTTAAATAGAATCAAATGAATCTTTGAAGAGACAAAATAATCCTCCTTTCATCTCGTAGTAGGGAGAGGCTTTGAATGTAAAATGGCTCCTGATCTCAATCTCTAAGGAGAAAATATGAGAATACAATGCTTTTGGGGAATATGATGACTTGTCTCAATGAAGCACTAGTGGGGGCAAACAATGTGTTGGGTTAGAATCAACATAGATCCATTTTAAGCACAAATCTAACATGAGTCGAGAGGGATCAAATTTCTTTAGGTGCAAACTTATTTGGGAGTGTAAAAAACAATGTGTAATTTTTCATTGTTTAAATTGTATTGTTGAATGCTACATAGATCACATAACATGTGCATTGAGTCATTTTATCAACACACATTAAAATGGTTTTTTTGTTATTAATATATTTTTAAGTACATGTCAATATTAATTCATATTAAAATATTTTATACATAACCCACAATGGATATTTTATTCAATACAACATTAAAATATTTTATTTTAACATTTTTTTCTGTATATACATATATATGAATTTGATATCACGTGTTAAAATATTTTTGAAAAGTATAAGGTTTAAACATTTTACTCACATTTTTCTTTTACTTCTAATTGCTTTACATGAAATTATATTAGGTCATATGGACAACTAATTAAAAATGCATAGCATATATTTTTTGTTTTTTATTATAGCCAACATTTTCTGTTTAGAGATTTTTTTTAAGAGGGACAAGTGTCAACTCCAAATTGAGCACGGACATACTTACACATTGCCTTCACATTAATAAGCCTCTTGACTCAATGACCCTTAAACTAGACGGTTACTAGATTCCAATATATCTTAATAATTAGATACAAAAATCACTATATTAGAGATATACTTCTAAATAATGTTAAAACTTGCAAGAAAATGACTCTTTAAACTTAAACCAAATAAATTAAATATATGCATTTTGAATCTTAATACAAATATTTTTTTTCCATCTTAAAAAAATAAAATAACCTCTACAAACTATAGAAAATTAATTTATTAATAATAATAAAAAAATCTCCCACATAAAACCAACCCATCATATAAATTAAAAAAAAAATTAATATAGCTATATAATATATATATATAATTATCTAAAAAAAACACAGTACTATGAGTAAAAACACACAATGTATGAGTTACCCATTAGCTTAAGATTGTATCATCACCACGGCATAAAACATCAATAAAATGATAAATGAGATTGTACCCAAATTTACAAGAATGCTGACATACGCAACTATTCTCTGGACATGAAAATATTTAAATAACATTATAACGCACTCTTTCTATGAGTTTCAATCTACTTCCACACGTATGGACTTCAAACCTTAACCCATTGAAGAGGGTACATAACCAATAAATAAGAAAGCATAATATTCACCGACTAACCTCGAAACATTGTAAGTAATAAAACCCGCATTTTCCTTACTTGACTATGATAAAAAAAAATAAAACATAATCTTGAAAATAAAATTCATTAGTCATTTCTTCTTTGGTCAATCCTGATCTGTCTAATAAAACTTAAAATTGCAACTATATAAACACCTAAAAGGAATAAAAGAGCTATGTGCACTATATTATCCGAAGCATGTTGTTACAACATACATGTAAAAATTTGAATGGGAGATGAATAAATGCAAGAAACTAATGATACTATAATATTAAAATAAATAATAAATAAAAATTATTTTATATTTTATGTTTATCATAATTTATATTTGGAAATGGTAATATATAAATAGATATATATATATATAGATATATAGATATATAATTAAAATTTAGGAAGAGAAAATTAGATTTCAAGAACTTTATAGTTTTAGGTGAGGAGCCTCAGACATTGCTATAATGTTGGATTTTTCTTTGAATTAGCAAATCAAACAATACATGTCTTATACAGATATTTTAGTTAGGGAGATGAAACAACCTTTTATAAAATATTATCTAATTCTTAATTACAACAAAAATACAAACAACCTAACTATTCGTTTCTCCATTATTTTCAAGTTCCCCCCTTAATGGAGAAATGATTAAATTCCACACCTAACATATCCCTAAACATTTCAAATTTTATTTTCCCAAGGGGCTTTCTGAAAATATGAGCAACATTTTCACAAGTATTGCAATATTCAAGAAAAAATTCTTTAGACCGTATCTTCTCTCTAATAAAATGAAGCTAATCATCAACATGCTTTGTCCTTGCATGAAAGATTGGATTATTTGTCAATTTTTTTTTTTTAACTGAAACAGGTATGATTTTATTTATTTGGAGAAAAAGATTGGACTTACACCATGGCAGCCAACATTACATTGCTTATGTTTCTGTTTCTTGTGCTATTACAAAATGCAGCTTCCTCATGGATTACAGGGATGGGATGAGCTTTCGTCATTTATGAGAAGTTTTCCTTTCCCAAGAGTGAAACCTTTGTTCGCCATCAGATCTGCTTCGTTGTTCAAGCTTCTGAGAATATGGAGGAATTTGTAGGAGTCGAAGTCGAGCAAGATTCTCTTTAATCTGTTCATAGTTTTGTTGAGGCTTGCATTGGTGAACACTTTTTCCATATTTAATTTTTTTATTAAGATCTCCGAGTCTCTAAAAGCTTGGAATTCTTTGTCTCCTCTGTCTCTGGCTATTTGACAAGCTTTAAGGAGGCCTAGGATCTCTGCTTGATTGTTGCTTTTTTGCCCGATGCCCCAGCAAAATCTATCCCTTCTTATTCCATCCGGAGCATAGATGACCCCTCCAGCTCCTGCTGCCCCAGGATTGCCTTTGGAGGCTCCATCGAAGAATATCGTAGTTATTTTTTTCTTTCGCCACCATTCTTGAAAGGTAGCTTCGGAATTTCTTTTGTGCCATTCAGGATTCACTGCATGGGGGGCTGATAGTTGCTTCTGTGGGTGGGGGGAAAGGGGGCCCAACCACCTCTCTTCTTCAGGGAGAAGCAAAGAATCATCTGAAAAATATTGTTGTTGGGTTGCTTCCAGGAGGAAGGATTTAGCCTTTACCATTGCGGTGAAGGGAGCTTGCACCTTTTTGTTGAATATCAGATCATTCCGGGTCAACCAAATCTACCAGCACACAAATTTGGGGATGGCATTCCAGAATTTTCTCCATAAGGATTTGCTGGGGTTTTATTGGGATAACATTGATTCCATGAATCAAATAGATCAGCAACAGAGTTAAATGGGGGACTATGATTTGTAGCTCGTGGAGAATGAGTCCCCACACTTCTTTTGCGTATTTACATTCCATGAAGAGGTGCTTGGCTGTTTCTAAGCTGCTTCTGCACAGCTCACATCTATGCGGCCCAACAATGCTTTTTTTCATCAAGTTGTCTCCAGTTAACAGCTTATCATGAACCAACGTCCAGAAGAAGAAATTTACCTTAGGAAGGGCAAGCAGTTCTCATACTTTCTTCCAGAAATCCAGTGTTTTGCTGCTATTCCTAATGGGCTGAAGGGCGTTGTAAGCTGTTGCTGTTGTGTAGCTTCCGGATTGCCCCAAACCCTAGCTGTCCTTCGTTTTTCTGTTCACTGGGGCCGCTTCTTCCAACAATTCTTCAAGGATGAGCTTCTATTGGTTTAGGCGATCAGGGACTCCAAAAAAGTCCCATCCTTGCCAATCATCGTGGAAGTCCCATTAGGATAAGTCGTGCACGCTGTTGATCCCTGCGCGTTCCAGCCAGTTTTTTAAATCTGCGATTTCTTCGACTTCCGAGAGAGGGTCTCAGTCCATTATTCGATCATACCATAGGTTTGTATGTTTGCTATTACCTGGAATCTTATACGCCTTGCCTTTGAAGAAATTTAGACTTTTGCTACAAAGTTTCCATACCTGAGTGTTGTTGATTGTTTGGCTTGCCTGCAGATTTCTGAGCGACACCTTATGGGCGTACTTCAACTTCAGCGTTTCACAAACAGGATGCTTGGGGTCTTTAAAAAGGTTCCACAAAATTTTACCTCCCATCGCTAGATTGCCTAGAGCTGGGTCGCGGATTTGTAGACCTCCCTCCGGGATTGAGCATTTGACCAAGTCCCATTTGACTAAGTGAATTTTATGTTGGTTTCCCTTCCCCCCCTGCCATAGGAAGTCACGGAGAATTTTGGAGATTTGATCCGTCACACTTTTTGAGGCGAAAAGGAAGGTTGCTTGGTAAATTAGGAGTGCAGATAACACATATTTGATTAGGATTACCTTACCTCCTTTTGTGAGCCAGTATCCTCCCCAGGTTGTAATTTTTTATTTAATTTTGCTAATGATTTCGATCCACAGCGACCTCTTATTGAACCCATTTGTGATGGGAAGGCCGAGATATTTTATCATCTCCCAATGGCCATGGCCGTTGAATCCCAGGATGTTAGAGATACTTGTGAGCTCTTGCTGCCTAGTATTCTTGCCATAGACTTCACTTTTACTTTTATTGATTGAATCTCCCGTAACCCTGCAGTAGCATTTAAGGACAGAATCAAAGGCTTTGGAAATTCTAACAGAGGCACCTCCAATGAGGAGAGAGTCGTCCGCAAATAGTGCGTGGTTCTGAGCTAGAGAGCTATTGGAAGGTTTGAGGCCAGGAAGGGAGCCTGAAGCTTTTTCGGATGATAGCTTTCTACTGAGGGAATCTGCCATCAGGATGTACAGGAAGGGAGAGAGCGGGCATCCCTGCCTGAGGCCTCTCTGAGCTTGGAAAAAAGGAGTAGGGCGACCGTTGACAAGGGCGGCGATCCAGGGGTTTTCAGTACAGGCAATGATAAGATTGACAAAATGGGTGGAGAAGCCAAAGGAGTGGAGGACTTTGTAAAGGAAGGAGCGATTGACTCGGTCAAAAGCATTGGCCTTGTCAAGTTTTATCAGCATTCCTTTTTCTTTTCGCTGATTTTGCGTGAATTGTCTCCTAGACTTGGATGACATTGTCCAGGATGTGCCTGCCTTCTACGAAGCCACCTTGATTGCTTGAGATCAACCTATTTAGCAGGGGCTTAATCCTGTTTGCTAGTAGCTTTGCCAGAATCTTGTAGGATGCATTACAAAGCGATATAGGCCTGAATCTTGCGTAGGTTTCGGAGTTGGTTTCTTTAGGAATAAGGGCGAGGCAGGTGGAATTAGTTCCTCCTCCTACCTTGGCTTTTTTCATGAATCCTTTTATCATCTTTATTAGATCAGCTTTGATGATGTCCCAACAAGTCTTGTAGAAGTGTATGGTAAATCCATCGGGCCCAGGGGCCTTATCCGAATCCATAGACCAGATAACTTTAATGATTTCTTCTTCAGTGATAGAGTTGATGAGACCGAAATTTTCTTCAGGGCTGACCAGGAGAGGAATGTTTGAGAGGATATTAGCAGTTTCCTCCTCATTGCCTTGATTACCTGCGGTGTAGAGGCGTCCGAAATGACTTTCAACTACCTCCTTTATCTAGTTGAACCCTTTACAGATCCACCCCTCTGTTGTTGTTATTTTAGAGATATGATTCCTGGAGAGTCTTGCTCGATATTGGCGACGGAAGAAGGAGGTATTCCGGTCACCAGCCTTCAGCCACAAACTTCGAGATTTGATTCTCCAGTACTCTTCCTCTGTTCGGAAAGATCGAAATGTTGAACATTGAATTTTTACTTCTTTGTCAAGCAATGTTGGGGTGATATCTCTGCTTTCCATTTCGACTTGCAGTGTCTCTAATGACTGCACTATTTATTTTCTTTGGCTGGTAGGATTTGGGGCAGGTTTCCTTATCCATTCCTTCAGGGCTAACTTTGTGGCTTTGAGCTTTTGTTCCCACACATAACTAGAGGACCCTGTGATGGGTTTGGCCCATGCTGTTTTCACTATATCTATGAATCCATCCCTTTCGGTCCAGAGAGGGCTGAATCGAAAGGGGATTGGACCCAGATCTTCATCTTCTAGAATGAGCTGAACTAGTTTATGATCTGAGGTCAGTTTGGGTAGGATTTTGGTGGCGATAATCTTCTTGTTCATCATCAGAGTGCCTTGGACTAAAAATCGATCCAGATGGGCAGAAATATGATCCTCACCCACTCTGTTGTTGGACCATGTGTAGAGCCTTTTGACTGGTATGAAATCAAGAAGGTCTCACTGCTGTATGAGGTCTTCCACCAGGGGAAGCATGGGATCTCTGTTGTTGATTCCTCCCCTCTTTTCTTTGGGTTTTAAAACAATGTTTAAATCCCCAGCAAGGATGATATTGTTTGGGGATCGTTGCTCTAGGAATTTGAAGAGGGGATTCCAACAGTCTCTCTTTTTAGAATGCAGGACAGGGACATAAAGATTGAAGAGGGAGATGGTCAACTTACTTGTGCAGTGCGTTAGTTCCGTGTAGATCCAGTGCTGGGTCTTGTGGGATTTGTTCAACTGGAAGAGATCTTTAGTTATAAGGAGAGCTTCAGCGTAAATCACATAAGAAAGATTTTTGGAAGAGATCTTCTGTCCAAAGAGTTGCGAGCCCTCCAGATGAGCCTCTTGAGCTGACTGCTCTTCCTGTACTTTTCTTCCATTTCTTCTTGCTGATGTCCAAAAGGGCTTTCCCCTCTATCTTGGTCTCTTGGAGCATGAGAATGTCTGAGGGTTCTATTTTGAGAAGATCCTTGACCGCTTCTGCTTTCGATGGATTACCCAGACCTCTGCAGTTCCAAGAGACGAGGTGCATTATTTGCCAAGGGTGGGGTGGGAGCCTCCCTTATGGGGCCTGATCTTGGAGTTTCTCCCAATAGACATCTCTATTGTGGGCTGGCTTCCTTGGGTTTTAAGCCTTTCTGCCTCCTCTTCCCTTACTTCTCTGTGCGATTTCTTGCCGACTTTTCTTGTGGGCTACTCGTAGGTTTCATCCTTCGAAGAGCCGGAGCTATCAGCTGGTCTTTTCCTTGTGACATCTGCGTATGAGGGGTTGGAAGGGCTTCCTTGGGAGGCTTCCAGATGTACCATTTCCTCGTCTTCTTTGTTAGTGATGGGAGGAACAGTCTGGTCCAAATCTTCCAAGACTATTGTAGTTGGGTTGCTCTGGCTGCTTTCTTTACCATTTGAGTTCTTTTCTTGGGTGGGGTTGGAGCTGCTTGGTGCCTCTTTCAGAGTGTCTTTCTTGTTGCCTTTTTTGTGGTTGGTGGTTTTTTCTATTTGAGTCCATTGCTCGCCATTTTGTTTGTCTGGTTGTTCTTCCGCATTTTTCTTGCAATGTTTGGCAAAGTGTCCGTAGCCATGGCAGTGTCTACATTTGAAAGGGAGTTGTTCATAGTCTAACTCTTGGACATGCGTCCATCCTGCGACTGTAAGTTTAATTGCTTCCGGCAAACCCTCCTCTAGATCTACTTCGACACAGATGCGGGTGCATGAGTATTGATCTTTTCTTGCAGCTTGATCTATGTGTTTTCCTAAGTCGTTACCAATGATCTGAAGAGACTTTTGATTCCAGCAGTGGAGTGGGAGATGGGGGAGCCGCACCCACACCGGTATAGCAGATGGGACATCCTGAGCTGGGTAAAAGTCTGGCGACCATTTGTTGAGATATAGACCGTGGGGGCCCATAAAATAAGGTCTGTTTTTGAAGATTAAGCTTTTATCCTCTACACTTTCGAAGACAAAAACGAAAAAAACCTTTGCCTACAAAGTAGCTTTTTATTCCTTCTTTGATTAACGGCGTCCAGTTCCTTTGAGCGCAATCCTCCACCGAATTGGGAGAGGGCCAGAGGCCCATGAACTAACCTATGAGACCTCTCTCAGCAAGATTCAAAGCTGCTTTGCAGGTTTCTTCTTTAGGAAGGGCTACCGAGGGAATGGTTTCTAGCTTCTTGATGAACTTCTATTGGATGGCTGAAGGCAGGCGCTTGCTACACGAGGCAATCAAAGCTTTGAAAGCAGTGACCTCTGGGGGAGGGGGCAAAGGAGGGTCCATGGGATTCGGGCCCCCAGAGCACGGCATGGCTAGGCGCAACAAAGCTAGTGCCAGGGCCAACCCTAGCACAAGCGCTCGACGTAGCTCCGCTCAGCAGAAGAGGGCTGCCAAGAGGTGGATGGAGGCGACCCAGGGTGAGGGGGCCGAAGCGAGGTTGATATAACCCAGCAACAGGAGGCTGTCAGGCGGGGAGGCCACAGGAGGCATCACAGGGGAAGGGGCCGGCTAGGTCGAGCCAGCGCGGGCAGTCGAGCTTTTTTTTTAATGGATTATTTGTCAACTTGATCGAGCTCTGATTGTCAAATTTTATCAATGTAGCCTTCTTTTGTTCTTTTCCAATATCTTGAAAAATTCACCTCAACCAGAAAACTTCACAAGTTGTTGCACACAAAGCTTTATACTCTACTTTTGTAAATTACAAAGATACAATAGGTTGCTTCTTGCTGCTCCATGAAACAATCTCGTATCCAATACTAAATGCATAACCTGTAGTAGATCTTCTATCATCCGGATTACCAGCCCAATCTAAATCTAAGTAACCTGTCAGCTCAACATCAAATGAATCAGTATACTTAAGACAAAAATCAATTGTTTCTTTAAGATACCTGAGGACTCCTTTTGCTTCTTTCCAATGGATTTCTAGAGGTCTCGCCATAAATTGACTTAACACACTAACAAAGTATGCTATGTTAGGTCTGGTTGTAGTAAGATAATTCAAACTTCCCACAAGTTGTCTATACAATGTACCATCTACATTCTTTGAGCCATCATCAAAATCTAGTTTTACATTCTGCTACATTGGAACAAAAGCAACTTTGCACTGATCCATATTAAACCTTTTAAGCACTTCTCTGACATACTTACCCAGAGTAACAAAATTTTGGCCAACATCTCTCCACACTTCAAGACCTAGACAGTAATGTAACTCACCAAGATCTTTCATCTCAAATACTTGTGACATCTACTCCTTAATTCCATCAATTAACTTGACTGAATTTCCCATAATAATTAGGTCATCAACTTACAAAGAAATCAGTACTACATTCCCCTTTACATCAAATTTGGTATACATATTTGGATCGCTTTGACTCCTCATAGAACCCTACTGAATAAAGAAGGAATATATCTTTTCATACCATAACCTAGGTGCCTACTTTAGCCATACAAGGTTTTCTTTAATCTGCAAAGTAAATGTTCCTTCCCCCTTTTCACAAACCCTTCAGGTTGTGTCAAATACACCTCCTCCTTTAAATCACCATTCAGAAAAGAAAAATTTACTTCTAATTGGTGCAAATTCCAATGGTACTTTGTAGCTAATGCAATTAACAATCTAATAGTATTTAGTTTAGCTACAACTGCAAATGTTTCTGCATAATCAATTCCCTCCTTTTGTGAGTAGCCTTTTGCCACCAATATAGTTTTATATTTATCTATACTGCCAGCTGCTTTAAATTTGGGTTTGTACAACCATTTACATCCAATGGGTTCTTTATCTTTAGGCAATTTAGTCAATTCCCAAGTTTTATTTTTAGTTATGGATTCATATTCTTCCTCCATAGTTTTTCTCCACTCTTCATTTTCATTGGCTTCATTAAAACTCATGGGTTCTATGACATTCAAAACACTACTCATCAGGGAATAGTCCTTATACCTTTAAGGTAGGTGAATCTCTTGAGTAGATCTCGTTCGTACTTCACTGTTTTCACCTTTGTTCTCTGAAAGTACTTCTCCACTTCTGACTGAGCTCTAACTGTTGGTGATGTCCATGTCGCTGGGTTCTTCCTCATGCTTTTACTACTCACTATCTTCTACTTTGCTTTTGCATTATTGTCTTCAACTTCAGGAAAAATGTGCCACTTTTCATAATGATTTTCCTTATTTCCTTCATCTTCTTGTTCATGGAAAACTGCATCTCTACTCGCAAATACTCTATGAGTAGATGGAGCAAACATTTTATATGCTTCAAATTATGAACAATATCATTCAAAAATACATTTGACACCTTTAGCTTCAAGTTTCTTTTTTTTTATCCTTCAGAATATGTGCAAATTTCTTACTCCCAAACACCTTCAAATGATGAACCGCTCGTTTAAACCCATACAAGGCTTCAAATGGGGTCTTGAGATCATGATACCTTATTGGACTTCTAGTCTTTAAATAAAAAATAGTACTAATGGCTTCTGCCCAAAAATAATTTGAGAGGTTTTTTTGTTATCCTTCAGAATATGTGCAAAGTTCTTACTCCCAAACACCTTCAAATGATGAACCACTGGTTTAAACCCATACAACGCTTTGAATGGGGTCTTGAGATCAAGATACCTTGTTGGATTTCTAGTCTAAAAATAAACAACATTACTAATGGCTTCTGCCCAAAAATAATTTGAGAGGTTCTTACCTTTGATCATACTTTGTGCACACCACCAATGTTCTATTTTTCCTTTTTGCGACATTGTTCTATTGTAGAGTGTAAGGTATTGTAAATTATTGCATTATTTCATGATCCTTGCAGTACGTAACGAAGTTCCCAAATTTGTATTCTCCCCCTTGATCTAAACGCAGAATCTTTATGAACTTCCCTGTTTGCTTCTCTGCCATGTTTTTGAATTCTTTGAAATACTAAAAAACATCACTTTTTTTCTCGAGGAAGTACACCCAAGTATACCTTGTGCAATCATCAATAAACTATAGAAAATAATAGGCACCTCCTAAGGATCTAGTCTGCATGGGTCCACAAACATTAGAATGCACAAGTTCTAATACATCTCTTCTTTTCCTATCAGAATTAGAGGAGAATTCATCTCTATGAATTTTCCTAATGCACAACCTTTACAAGGAGCATATTCATTCTTTAATGTAGGGAGTCCTTCAACCATACTTTGTTTTTGCACCAACAATAAATCATGATAATTGATGTGACCATACCTCTGATGCCAAAGACTTTCTATTGACATAGTTATATAAGTCAATGCTTGATTACTTTTGTTGGTAACATCAAGCTTGTATAGGCCTACAACTCTGACTCCTGAAGCAACAGGTTTGCAATGATCCAATAAATCTTTCACTTGTAATGTGTTTTGAAGAATTCAACCTTCATATTCATATCTATAATTGTAGACACATAAATCAAATTCTTCTTCATCCAAGACACATACATAACATTATGAATGATCCTGACACTTCCATTTCATAAGGTCACTAGAATATCACCATATCTCATGATCTGATGTGCATGATAATCTCCAAGATAGATGCTTCCACCATTTCTTATTTCCTTGAAGTTTTCATACCAATCCTTATTGCACGTCATGTGGATCGAAGCTTGAGAATCCACAAACCAAGCATTAACATAATCATTTTCAGCAAACAACACAACATTAGACATAAACAACTACAAATTTTTGAGATCAAAATTTAGGCCTTCTCCTGCAAAATTACCTGAATTTCTTCTATGTTTATTATGCCTAGCTTCATCACTTTTATTTTTATAATAGCCTTTTGCAAGATGACTACTTCTACCACATTAAAAAAAAAAAAAAAAAAAAAAAAAAAAAAAAAAAAAAAAAAAAAAAAAAAAAAACATTTTATTTAGGAATCATTTCTAACAAATGACATACCTTGATTTGATTTCGGAAATGACCTTTTTTGAGATGAGCTTTCACCTTTATTTTCTCCTCCTTGTTTCCCTTTAAATAATTTCTTCTTTACCACAAGTGCCAAATCTAGATTCTGAGGCTTCAAATTCTTGCGGCTCTCTTCTTCCTGCAATAATATAGTTGTCAATTCCTCAAAATTTGGCGCTTTCTCCCTTACTGCAAGACCTGTAATAAACATATGATAGTCCTTTGACATTCCATTTAAAGTGATTTTGATAAGATTAGTAACATGTACTGATTCTCCTATATCTCCCAGTTTATCTTTCAAATATTTAATTATGGAAAGCAAGGCACTACCAAATTCATTCTATTCCATTTTAATATACGGGAGCTTACTCTTCGAAAACATAACTCGATTTGTATTCTTAGTTTCATACAGCTCCTTCAATGCATTTCAGGTTCCATTAGAGGTTTAACAATCATGAATATAAGGAATTACATTATCTTTCACGGACATTCTTAATAATACCTTTGCTTTGTTTTCTCGCTTCTTCTAGTCCCGAATCGATGCAGTTGTCGAGCCTTTAATATGTTTTTCTTCTTCTCCCTTTGTGGTGGTCCAAGTGCCATAGCCTTCCAACAATGTTTGCAGCTCGAATTTCCAATTGACATAGTTCATGCCATCCAATTTATTTTCTTCATTCAGGTGTGTCTTTACAAGTGGATTCACCATCTTCTCCTAATGTCTTTCAGGAGAACCTTCCATATCTCCAAATAACTTAAATTGTGTATTTGTAAATGTAAATGAGTGCTCCTTTAAAAAAAATATCAAATCCCTTTTCAATAGATTTCAAGTGGGCGCTCCCTTTTTTTAAAACAATATAAAAGCCCCTTAAAGATGTAGGTGGGCGCTCCCCTTAAACAATATAAAACCTTTAAAAACAAGTCACATCCTTTCTGTTTTGATTGATAGGACCAAGCAACTTCGCAATGCAATTTTTTTGAATTTTATAAGGTTGCCTCGATCAACGCACCTTCCCTTAGGAGTTACAAACGTTGATCCAAAAAAAAAGATCAAGGCACTGGTTGCAGCATGGGCAGAGAATGGGACCCTTGCTTTCTAGCCTCGTCAATTCACTATCTCTGTGATCCGTAGCTCTGATGTGTGGATCGAGCTCTTCCTAGATTGGATTACCCTGCGACCGTGTCACTAATAGCCAACAACTAATGAGCAGAGTCAATATGGCAACCTCCAAACCTACCGATGTGCCTCACTAACCGCTACTGTAATGTTCCTAAACAGGAATTTAATTGATAAACCAATTAAACAAACAATGCAACAGTGGAAAATTAGAAACATTTAGCAAACACCCATGAAACACTGTAATACTAGAACTATTGAGCCATATATTATGAAATATGAGAGCATGAGTACAATATGTAAATGGAGTAGTGCACTTGGGCTTGTCTCAAGGAAAGTTGGACCAAACCCAGGTGGTAGAATAGTTGGAAAGATGGTTGTTTAGCTGCTGCTCTATTATGCTCTGCCTTGTCCCAGTAAATTGTTGATTTGTTGACTTCGGCCTACTCGAAAGTGCCAAAAAATTGCCTAGAAAATTCTTCCCTTTTAGCCTTATAATCCTTGGACAAAACCCAAAAAAACCCAGAAGGGAATTTCTCTGATTTTGACTTTGGATTTTCGGCCTCTTGGGCACTACTCTCCAACTACATCTGCTAACTTTCGTCCTGCTGGAAAGTGTCCAAAAGCTACCCAAAAATTCCTTCCTTTTAGCCTTAGACTCCTTGGACAAAACCCAGAAAAACCCAGAAGGGAATTTCTCTTATTTGGACTTTGGATTTTCGCCCTTTTGGGAGCTACTCTTCTGCTACATCTGTTGACTTTTGGCATACTGGAAAGTGCCCAAAAACTTCCCAGAAAATTCCACCCTTTTAGCCTTAGACTCCTTGGATAAAACCCAGAAAAACTCAGAAGGTAATTTCTCTGATTTTGACTTTGGATTTTCAGCCTTTTGGGAGTTGCTCTCCCGCTATATCTATTGGCTTTCGACTTGCTAGAAGGTGCCCAAAAACTGCCCAGAACATTATGCCTTTTTAGCCTTAGACTCCTTGGACAAAGCCTAGAAAAACATAGAAGGTAATTTCTTTGATTTGACTTCAGATTTTCCGCCTCTTGGGTGGCTAAATAAACCTCTACGTATTTATGGATGCCTAGAAAACACGCAGTCCCTTCCTCTGTGTGGCTGGCTGAGCTATGAATCGCTGCTGGAAACTCCTGCAATCTCTATGGAACAGCCTCCCTAGGGCCGACATGGATGGTCCCCCGAAGTATAGGTTGAATCTTTCTTGCGAAAGACTTGTGACTAAACAACCGGTAGACTCGCTAAGCAACAGAGCGTACAAGAGTGAATTTGTTTGTCAAATATTCAGAATGAATACAAAATGAGAGTTGATCTCTCTTTATAACTCCTTGGGCCCCCTTAGCCTCATGTGGCCCCTCCATCCACCCATTCGATTTTCCCTCCAAGCATATCAAATGGCTAATTCAAACTCCTATGTGAGTGGCCCCCACATTCCACTAGGAGCTAAATAAAGTTGATTTGGCCCCTAAGTCCCTAAGTCGAAAGTGTGGGGACCTCTTCTTTGGTAAAAAATGTGCAAAATTGTGTAGTAGCACCTTGTTACTAATGTGTTTGAGAAGGGACATGACAGTCCTCCCATCCCAAATGTTGCTTTCCCTCAAGCAACCTCAAAGCTGGGTGCTCCAAAATATGCTCACCCTCCCAGGTGGCATCCTCATCTAGAAAGTTCTTCCAATGCACCAAACATTGTTTGTCCTCAAGAAATTCCTGAACAAACGCCCTCTCTGACTGTGGACCCCCACTATCACTGCAACTTCACCATGGTCCCAAATGTGCCATTGGATTATCCCTTATCGTTGTACTATCCTATAGTGAAGGATTCCCTCGATATCAAGATCCCAAGCCAACCTGATCGACGTGAAGCCCCCCTTGCTCCACTTACTATCCTGCCAGATATGGGCATTAGAACACCTGCGTCTATCACCAATAAGTAGAGCATCCTGACGATGTAAAACTCTGCCCAAATCCTCATGAAGCTGCTCTATCGAATAGTCTATCTCATGCACTACAAAAGTAAACTCCTGAAGATGCAATCCAATCTTGGTGAAATTGAACCCTCGTCTACCCGAGCCTCCCCTGATCTCCTCCTGTCGATCAACCTGCCACACCGGTGAAGTTCTCCACACCATCAATGAATCAATAAAACCAAATGGAAGATTTGCATGACCCTCCCTTGTAGAAACCAACTCACCTCTACGGTTAGTTGAGTTGCTCAACCCTGTTATGCCAAAATCCCCTGCCCATCGCAGAAGGAACCTATCCTGCTGACATCATGACACTCTAGTCATGAATTACTACCTAGCATGCTCGTACCAAAACCTCCTCTCCCATAACTCTCGGCCATAATATATGCGATGATCGAGGTTAGGCTAATCTTGCCAAAGTGACTCAACAGTGCGAACGCCTATCACTCCATGGCTAGCCCAAATCTTGAGAAACAATCTGCCTTGTCCTATAGTAAGGACTTCGGTGATCGCCCAAGTGTCTGCTTGTGAACGAATTAGTCTGCTTGTTATCCCAACCATGCTCATTGAGGAGTGGAGTATCCCACCAATCCATTAGATACCTGGATCCCATAACCATACTGGAGGTCCACAAACCCCAATCCTCTTTATCTGTCGCTGTGATATGCTGCTAGTTGTTGGGACCCCTTTGTGCCCCGTCTCTGCCTCCTATAGGTATGCAATAGGTAGGCATTGAGCATTAAGAACCCGTTCTGTAAACATTCAGTTGTTCTGTGCCTGCCAAATCACACAACGAGATTTTCTATCCCAGCTCCTGATGTTGTGCTCGAGTACTGCCAGAAGCCTAAGCATCATCCTGCCAACAAGGACTACTGTCCTCTGCACCTCATTCTCCCCTAATTCCTCAAGCTATCCAATTGAAAAAGCACCATGTAACTCCCTCTCGGTCACCTCCCCAAGTGTGAACCTAGGGGTGGAACATATGCCACCTCGAAAATCAACCATGCCATCCCTAAGTCTCTAATCGTTAACTCGTGCACCTACCAAGTGTTTCAACTGGAGAGTCTCCTCTTGGCCCATGACACATGGTGTCTCATCCAAGTGCCTAGGGTGAGTCCCCCACGCCCCGCTACCTGAATGGAGAGTGTCAAAGTGAAACAACCAAATTCTCTGCAATTATAAGCAACACTGGAGGATGATGGGTGGGTATTTCCCAAAGAGTATGATCAAGAGTCTGTCGGGATGCTCAAGAGTAATCCTACGGATGACCCTCTCTCCGCCTCAGAACCACTGATAATTCCCTCGAGGCCATGCCTCCATTAAACATGGTGTCCCCAAATGCTCGACAATGTCCTCATCGATCATAGGTGAGTTGCGTCCATTGGTACACCTACTATCCCTGTCCATAAGTCTCCCTGGAGGAAAAACTCCAAGAGCCCGTTGCAGCACATCATGTGTCACTGCATACCACCAAGTACCACCGCACTCCATGAAATGCCATTTTATGTCGCAACCGCACTCCATGAAATCCCTATACACCACTGGATACCCCTGACTACGACTATACCATCTTGTACCCTCCTTTGTCTTGCATGTGTCACTGCACCTATCACTCCCCGCATGTCCTCAATGCGATGAGAATCACTCCTCCTACCCCACAGTGTAAACCAACATTCTATAGTATACCACCATGTATCTTCATGCTCTTCGCTGCATAGCCCTGCACACCACTAGGTGCTATGGCATAGAATTGGGTCTATATGCATCATGCCACATCCCTCTATATAACACTGAATGCTACGACTTGACTTAGTGTAGTCTTGTGTACCACTGCCTACTATCATACCACCCTGTAACATATGGTATCATGCATGTGCTAAAGGTCTGCCACTCTGATAGTGACCCCACCATGACACGTGTCATGTCCCCTCGTCCATCCTGGTAGACCTAAGCACCCTAACTCCACTCCTGCTAGGGGGGATATCTCTGCTGTGCCGATCTTCTGCGACCCCTGAGTCCTAAAACTCAATGGGAGAACATCATCTCCATACAATATCCGGTCTGGTGGCCTACCCAAGCCACCTCCTCAAACCAGCTCTTGCCAGAGAATGCTAATCATCCTGCATCGCCATGCGCAACCAACATGCCAAAACAACCAATGGATTTCTCTCACAAACCACCTGGCCACTAGCATCAACTGGAGCTCCCCTAAGGAATGCATGCACTCAGGCATGGGGTTGACTACCTCATCAATGCCATAACCATCCCGCATGTCTAATATTGGATAGGAAGCCCCGCCTAGATCCCAATGCCAACTTGGGCCTCCAACACCCCCAATGTCTGAGAGCTCCCACTGAGCTTTACACCGAACTACGACCATCTCCATGAGTCTAGCCCACTCCATCGGGTACCAACTTAGGATCTCTCGCCATCCAACCCCAAGAGAGAGATCAAATGCACAAACTCTAGCACATAGAACAAGCCCGACCTGCGGATGTTGCATCTTGAACAACTCTAACCATCTCATCCCACTACCTAGGTCAACACATGAGATCTGACTAGGTAGCTCTGTCTCTCTCTCTCCAATGGGAAAAGGTGACTAAATAGTGCTGCTAACTTGGTGATCCCCTTTGGTATGTCTAGACAACTCCACCTCTCTCAATCCAATGTGTAAGGATGGGCTGATAGCGTTGTAGATCCTATCAGTGTGCCTCTAAAGCGAACTATGCTGAAATCTCAACGTGTGGTCTCTATGCTGCCCCTCATCAATGGCTAGCACAAGGGATGGTTGCACATCTTCCTCCATCACGGGCTCGACATGAGCCTTCGAATGCTCCTCCATAGACAACCCAATATGCATGATATGCTCACTATTCAGGTGTAGGTGACTGTCGTCTAGCAACTCTATCATAAATCTGGAGGCATCTATACCTATTGGCTCCTCAACAACATTGGAGCTGTCTTCCGGCACCTCACTGACCTGTGGTGCATTGTTATCACTTGAGAACTCAACCACAACCCGGAATACCTCATCAATGGATGACGCCTCATCAATGGGTGTATGTTCAACTATCTCTTTGCCAACCATGGCCCCTTCAACTACCCTTTCATCTTTTTTCTTAATACTTCTCATCATCCCTGCAAAATCCCACTAAATCTCCATTAGTTTTTGCATACCCCTTAGTTCACAGAATTCCTAGAAAGAGAGGGACGTCTGGATGCCATGAACCAATGATTGGTATGCCCTCTACTTTTCCCCCAATAACTCCACATTAGTTGCAATCATGTCCAGATTCCCAACTGAGGAATGAATCAACTTCTTCCCCACATCAATCATCATTTGGCGTATCCTCACCACCTCATTCCAAGTGACCGCCATGTTGTTTGATTCTAATCTTTGACATAGGCTGAGCCAAGATTATGGCTCTAATACCACTGTAATGTTCCTAAACAAGAATTTAAGTGCTAAACCAATTAAACAAACAATGCAACAATGGAAAATTAAAAACATTTAGAAAACACCCATGAAACATTGTAATACTGGAATTGCTGAGTCATATATTATGAAATATGAGAGCATAAGTACAATACATAAATGGAGTAGTGCACCTGGGCTTGTCTCAAGGACAAGATGGACTAAACCCAGGTGGTAGAATAGCTGGAAAGATGGTTGTTCAACCACTGCTCTACTTTGCTCTGCGTTGTCTTAGTAAACTGCTGATCTGCGGACTTTGACCTGCTGGAAAGTGCCCACAAAATGCCCAGAAAATTATGCTCTTTTAGCCTTAGATTCCTTCGATAAAACTCAGAAGGGAATTTCTCTGATTTTGACTTTGGATTTTCGGCCTCTTGGGAGCTGCTCTCTGGCTACATTTGTTGACTTTTGGCCTGCTGGAAAGTGCCCAAAAAATTTCACCCTTTTAGCCTTAGACTCCTTGTACAAAACCCATAAAAACCCATAAGGGAATTTCTCTGATTTTGACTTTAGATTTTTGGTTTTTTGGGAGTTGCTCTCCCGCTACATCTACTGATTTTCGGCTTGCTAGAAAGTGCCCAAAAACTGCCCAGGAAATTTTGTCCTTTCAACCTTAGATTCCTTGGACAAAACCTAGGAGGGAATTTATATGATTTTGAATTTTGATTTTCGGCCTTTTGAGAGCTGCTCTCCCGCTACATCTGCTGAGTTTTGGCCGACTGGAAAGTGCTCAAAAACTGCCTAGAAAATTCTACCATTTTAGCCTTAGACTCCTTGGACAAAACCCAGAAAAACCCAGAAGGTAATTTCTCTGATTTTGACTTTGGATTTTTGGCCTCTTGGGTGGCTAAATCAACCTCTGCGTATTTCTGGCTGCTCAGAAAACACGCAGTCCCTTCCTCTGCATGGCTAGCTGAGCTATGAATCGTTGTTGGAAACTCCTGCAATCTCTGTGGAATAGCCTCCTTCAGGCGGGCACGGATGGTCCCTCGAAGTGGAGGTTGAATCTTTCCTGTGGAAGACTCGTGGCTAAACAACCGGTAGACTCGCTAAGCAGCAGAGTGTACAAGAGTGAATTTATTTGTCAAATATTCAGAATGAATACAAAATGAGAGATGATATCTCTTTATAACTCCTTGGGCCCCCTTAACCTCATGTGGGCCCCTCCATTCATCCATTCGATTTTCCCTCCAAGCATATCGAATGGCTAATTCGAACTCCTATGTGGGTGGCCCCCACATTCCACTAGCAGCTAAATAAAGTCGATTTGACCCCTAAGTCCCTAAGTCGAAAGTGTGGGGCCCTCTTCCTTAGTCACAAATGTGCAAAATTGTGTAGCAACACCCTATTACTAATGTGTTTGAGAAGGGACATGACAACTACGCACACCCAAACTGACTCAACTCGACCCTATATAGTTCAATGCAACAAGAGAGATCAAAACTCCTCCACACATATATAATCATCAGCAGGCTTCAACATTTTCATCTGTCAACGCAGGCACCAACAGTCAACATCCGTCAATTTTCAACACAATCCTTCCACGGTTCTGTGGCTCCACGCACAAGAAAGTTGCACTGCTCCATCGAATATGGGTTGAAACATAGACCGACAACCCTCTATCCACAAACACTGGTGTGTCAAGCAACGTGGAACATTAGTCTATTTGTCAATGAAGTTCTTTTTCGCGATCCGAAGAGCACTCCTATTTAAATGTCACCTCAATGATCACAACAAGAACCTCCACATTGCACCCTCTATGTTGAATGATAACAACAAATAATTCCCCTATGCAGATCCATCAAAAAAAAAAAAAAAAAAAAAAAAAAAAAAAAAAAAAACACCGATATGTACAACTCATAGATGGTTTCATTCATACATGTGCTCTTCCACCTTTATTTGACTCCCTTCAATTTCTAAGTAGTGATGCAAACTAGCTTTTCATGCCACACTCTCACCTCTTAACAATAGTTAGTGTAACAACAATCCTTATACCCACTTCCTAGCTCTGATACCAACTAAAATTTGGAAAGACAAAATCAGATTGAATGAACTTTATTGAATTAACAAATCAAATAATACATGTCTTATACAAATACATTTAGTTAAGAATATGAAACAACCTCCTATAAAATAAGATCTAATTCCTAATTACAACAAAAATCCAACAATCTAAAGACTATTCATTCTCCATTATTTCAAATTTATATATATATATATATATAAATAAAAAGTTATTTTAAATTAAAATATTATTTTACAAAATTTATATATTATTAAGTATTAAATGAAACAAAATTCAAGGAATTTAGACTTCTGTGATCCATAGTATTTGTTTAGAAACTTTTTGGCGAAATCACATGATTGATCATTTGTCGACGCGTTTCGAACCAACTAGTGTGGTTCATCGTCAGGACAAGTTGAAGAAACAGATCCAGTTAGCGTGTTAAATAGTCTAAGGAGAGACTCCAACGGCTAAAAAGACTAACGGCTATTTTTCAACTTACGAACCCCAGTCAAACCTCCTTTAACTAAAATAATATAATATTTTATATAATTATTACTATATATACGCAGCTGGGTAAAAATAAACCAGAACCAGGTTAGATATCAATTTTTTATTCAAAAAATATATATTATTAATATTTTCCAATACCCAATATACTGTTATATTTAATGTTTACGTAATTAAATTATTTTTATAAATTATTAGAAAAATATAGAAGTAAATTATA